>JAQGAR010000940.1:0-11311 GCA_034697865.1 Oribatida sp.
AAGCATATTTTCTGTTTTGATCTTTTCTTCGTTAAAATTCACCTTAAAAATGCATATTTGATTGTTTATTTAACAGCAAAAGACAAATGAATAGTTACATGCTTAAAATATTCTTGCATATTCTTATAGTGATGATAATCTAATTTCAAAATTTAAAAAAAACTGCGGCCTTAACTACAATCAAAAGGTGATCTTATTTTGGAGACCCTTTCAATCACTCTTCAAAAGACATGAAAGAAATCCAATGTTTGCTGAAAACTGCGAACAATCCATCAAAGGATAAAATATATGATTCCGGCTGTGGTTTGAAGTTCACTACGATTCGCACGAATATATCGCTAAATAAAAACATTACATTTGTGTAGAATTTGCTCAGAATATGCCACTAAATAACTAATGGATTCAAACAAAATATATATTATTTCCAATATATGTTTGTAAAAGATATCAGTTTAAGGCCAAGAATTCGTTTGAAATGAAAAGTAATATTTATTTTGATATGACCAGAATCTGAACATCAGAGCATCCAGTTCTAGGTAAATAACTAATTTTATCAATGTACAATTAGTTTGAGCTTATGGCGGGGCCAACACAATGGCGAATACAAAATAGGGATAAATCGGGTTAAAACTGAATAAATAAATAATTTTTTTTGTTAACATGAACCATTTTTATAGTGACTTTTTACCTTGATAAGTAACTATTTATGGATGCTTTGGATATGACTTTTCTCAATATCTTAAAGATCGATAGCTAGATAAGAGATGGCCATAAATTTAATGTCAAATATTAAGACAGAAACAAATGATGAGAAAAATCAGAGTTCAAACTATTTTCTCTTTAATTGAATTAAATGTTTAATGTTTGCGAACAAAGATTCTGTAAATCACAGAAAAAATGTTTTGGTTTTCGATATAAAGAGTAGGTTAAGAAAAAGCAATAAAAGTAAAACATTTTTAATGTTTCCATATAAGTCTACAATAATTGTGTGTAAAGCCATAGAAAATAATAATTATGTTTTATAGAAATTTCTGACTTAAAACTTGAATTTTACGAAACTTTTGTAAGAATTGAAAGAATTGAAAGACTTAAAAATATTAATATTTTTTTCAAGGATTCACTTAAAACTTATTCTGTAATCCCTTAACGTTTTATTCTCTCGAAAATTATTGATAAATTGTCGAATAAAATATAAATTATATCAATTTATACAACAGTTTTGAAGCCACTAATTCTTTATGTACTAGATTAAATTGGGCCAAAACTCTTGTATTCACTCAAAAAGATTAGTCACACATTCTTTGAAATGAGTTATATTCACTTATTTTTTACACAACAAATGCAGCTTTTATTATCAAGAGAAATCACATTTAAAATATGTATGAACTCACCCTGTTTACTAATTTTCTAGAGATTTATTATTATTTGAATTTTATAAAATTATGCATTTCCAAACTTAGCACTTTAATTAAAAGGCTCACATTGAAAAATTTTAGAAACAGAAGAACTGGCAAAAATCAATAAAAAAATTAACAATCGTAGCAAAAATAATTAGGCTAACTTCCTCTGGGTATGTCTTGGTTAAAATACCTAAACAATTATTAAATAATTTTATTTGTATAAAATTTTGCTGGTCACTTTAAATCTGAATTTTGCGATTCCAAAATATTAATTTGTTTGATTTTTTTAGAAAACCAAAGAAAAAGTTTCATTTAAAACCTTTGAAAAGCCATTAAAGTTCCCATAAAAGCTTTTGCAGTATTTTTGAGTTCATTACAAATTCAAATTACATTTGAAGTCATAAAAGACATAAAATTTAGAAAATAATCGTAAATAGACTCACATTTATCTTCATCTGTAAAGTCCTGTTCACTACAATTGGGAACACCATTGCACTGGAGACTGCTATCAATGCAGAAAGTGTGGTATTCCTCACAGGTACGACCAAGTTTGTGTGGTTTTAGACAATATTGACTCCCAGAGCACGTGAATTGCTTACATTGACCTGAAGTTTTGAAAATGTTATTTCATTCAAAGGTAATTACACGGAACATAACAGAGATAAACATCCAGGCTAATTAATTATCGCTATTATTACAAAAAATAAATAAAATCATTTATAACAAGTCATTAGAGAATAAAATATCGAAAGAATAGTTTTTATGTATTTATGCATCAAATCTAATCTAAAGCACCGAAAATGTAGAAAATGTTATGAAATGTAAGCAAAACATCAATCGATTCACTAATAAGTCGTGAGACTATCGACTGATATTTTTTCAGTAAAATTAAAAATTATGGAAAAATATTTTATAGAATGCGTTTAAGAGGTTGTTATCGATCGGTGGCTCAGAATATTTTCCAGTGAAAAGTTAGCGAAATTATAATTATTTTCACAGATTTATGTGTTTTGCGAATGAAATATGCAAATGAATAATACCCGGTGTTTTGAATGAGACAGCCGTCCAAATGAGTTTGAAACCAGTGATAGCATTGCGAGATACTTGGTCTGTCCACGACGATGACGTTATGTCACTTTTGAATCTGAAGCAAACGGAAGTTGGATATCATTTGTGTCAATGGATGTGAAAAATGGGAAATTGCAAAACATCGAATACCTTATTAGCAATCGATTGCTGGCAGAGAGTAAAACTTTGTCGTCAACATTCTTGTAATAAGTAAGATCACCGCAATATTGTTTCGGATTTTTGGGGTCGAACTCTAGGCTTTCAAAGCCATCATAAATGGCTAATTGAGCGTCTTTGCAATAAGCTATTCAAATGAGCAAGCATCTCATTAAAATCAATTGTTAGAACATTTAAAATAGGAGAATGGCTTTATTTTCAATTATTTTGACGGACTTTTATCCAACAAAATCCTATTATAAACCAAATTCATTGATTGAAAGACAGATAATGAGCTCACATTTCAAATACAAAATTAGTAGTTTTTGACTTCAAATTTAACAAAGAGAATGCAAGGAATTCATTGGAAATTCACTAAAAATTGACTCAATTCTGTTCCTAATATTGAAAAGTCAGTGACAGATTTTAAACATGTGAAAGCAAACCCTAATTTAAAATTATGTCTTATCTAAAAGAAAAAAATCTTATCCAACTCTTCTATCTATGAATTTCTTCTTTTGTGACAACTAATGAAAAAATATGATAAATGTCTTATTCTGTAAAGAAATACTCGACAATGAAAGTAATTGTGTTCCCTTCCCTTCCTTTCCGAATGAGAACAAAAATTAAATTATTGCTTAGAATATGCGTTAGGTTTTGGCGAAAAACATATTAAACTTTTCTCATTAGGAAACGACTCATCCCTTCAGACAAATGTGATAACAACGGAATATTTTTCGTGTGAGTCAGGAATTGAATATTAAAATTAAAATATTTTGCATTCAACGAAAGAGACTGACCTATACTACCGAAGAGCTGGAGCTCAAGCATTCGGATGTGAATGTGTTGGTTCTGTTCAACTCTAATGAGCCAAATACAGTCTATTTGTCGAGGAAATGGACCTATAATTGAATTTGAAGATTAAATTTCACTAATATTACTTAGAATTTAATTCATTAAATAAACCTGGATAATTAGGAGATACAAGAACACCGCCAATTCCCGTCTCATTACCACCACAACCAACAATATCTTTGGGGTTTGACTCTGGAGGACCGATCAGACCTACAAATTGATTAAAAAAAACATTTTCAAATAGATTTCAAGTTATTCATGAATTAAAAATAATAGCCATACTTTCATCAATGAACTGATAGTACCCATGAAATCCTCGGCTATTTATGGCATGATTTGTGGTGAATATGAGTTCGAGTTGGGGGTGCATTAAGAGTAGGGGCGAAGGCACATGATCGCCGCAATATCTTCCGATGAGTCGCTTCACTTTAAAGGCAGTGATTGTCGATATATCGATATAATCCGTTAGACAACTATTTGAACGTAATGTTAGGCTAAACATAAAATTAATTTTGATAGCAATGCATGCTTTCACGTATTTCTTCCAATGTCTTAAGAAACCAAACTTTTTGAACAAATGTTGCATTGTTTTTATTTTCAAAACACAGAAAACTTATTATTTTTTTTTATCAATAATTAAGAATTTGAGAATTTTTCCCAAAAGGAAACTAAATATTTAATAAAAGAAAAAAACATAATTACTGTCATTTAAGATCTGATCTCATTTAATGTGTGTATGAAATAGTTTTTCTTAATTTTGTCTCAACCCGTAAAATACGAGAAACACATTAATGAGAGGAACTGAAAATCGATCCAAAGATACATAAAAGGGATATAAAACGTGAGAATTAAAAAAATTAGGTCCGAATCACATAAAGAGAAAATGGATTTTTGCAGAACTTCTAAGAATATTTTAAATAATTCAAAGTATTATTAATCATTTGAATAGTTGTTGAAAGAACTGAGAAATAAGTGAATTATGAATTTAGAAAATTTTGAAGTATTATTCATCAAAATAACACTTAAAATAAATTGAGAAAAGATTTGTTATTCAAATACATTTCGTTTGACTCAAAACATCTTTAAGTTTAGAAAATTCAATCAAAAGTATAATTTACTAAAGAATCCGAATAAATGTATGAAAACATGTGCCAATCTTAATTTTAAATTGAATTAATCAAGGAAAAATTTAATTAATTCTGAGTTTTCTGCTCTTGTGTTTGATTGTTCAAAAATATTGATTTTTAAGATTAAAAATGATAAGAATTCAAACGTATATTTTCGAAGTAAAGCAAAAGTCTTCAGCAAAAATCAATAGAAAATTATTTTCCTCAACAAAAATACAATTTCTGTGCTGTTTGTCAGATAAACGAGTCTTAACCGAAAGAACCGGAGGCTATTTTTCTGTCAAGAAATTCAAAAATATCTATATTTTCACTTCTGTTTTAACGCCTAAATCTATATTTTAAATAATTAGAGAAAATAAGTTTTGTTTGAAATACTTTTAGACAAAACTCAAGTTTTTGTATTTATCTCTAAATTGCTTTTATTGAGGCATTAAATCAAATTTAATTAATTCTAAGACTAACTAAACATTGGCTGCAATTAACAAATGAATTCTTATCATGAGTTTAGTTGAATTTGTATTTACCCTTTGGAAAAAGGCGTTTCCAATTTGAAAACAGAAAATATCAGATTTATTGCGTGAAATCGCTGTCCATTAAAATTATATATACATCTGATCTCATGCGGGTAATTACTGGGCCAATCAGGGGATGAAAAATTACCCATTAGACCTTGTGAACTATCGAAGTTGAAGACGCATTCACCTAAACCAGGAGAAATTCATTAATAGCTGATAGAAAGCCAAATAAAAGAAAATCGGAATAAAATGTTTTCCAACGAAAAGGTTATTAACATCGATATGAAAAATAATTGACTCGATATTAGTGCACATTATTAGAATGGATGTGCGGCTAATGTAATGTATTTACCGAATGCATAGCCGGATAACAAATTGAGTATTGAATACAAAATATTGATCCTTAATGTACTACTAGTTTGACAGTACATCTGTTCGACTAATAATTTGAGTTCAGCCGCAATAACGTCCCGATTGATAGCGATATTGATTGATGAGATGTCGGCCAAAAACGTCTACGATTCCGGTCTATTAACCATTTCTATCTGTTTCTCGTTTTTCTCTTCTCATTCTTATAATGTCTCAGAGACTCTAAGAAGAGATAAAATTTAATTAATTATATTAACTTATATTAACTTCTATCTTTTTAATAAAAGGCCCGGAATTCCCTCATTAGAAGACAAGTGGAACGGAATAATTCAAGTGTTGTTCCAAAATGATAACTAATATTTGTGCAAATAAATATTATTTTAGCCGATAAACAATATTAATTAAGAAAATGCGCATTTCTAGATTTCTATAAAGTGAAGTTAGTTTTATTTGCAAATGCGAATGACAAATATTCAAAAAGTGAGTATAAATTGAATATAAAATTGGTTTTGGCGTCACTTTAAACTTATTTACATAATTTGATTTGTTTCTAAATGATTGGTAAAAGTTGAATATCAATAAATCAAAAGGAAGGCCTGCATCTGAAATGATGCGCGTCATTAACTTTGATGAGTTTTACTTGTCTTACATAAAGAGCTTACATTCCCTTAACTGAAACCCTCTATCTTTTCAAACAGAATACAACTGAATCTTAAAATAAAGTAAAATCGAGGCTTTAAAGTACATCATCTCTTTCATGTATAACTTTGAAGCATGAAAATTACTGTTTAAATATCAAGACATCAGAGCAGTAAAATTAAACATTTTAACAAACTTTAAATAAATAGTGAGAAGCAGAGAACAAAAGTTGCTTTTCTTTGCTCTAAAAGCCAAAAGTATAAACCTAGTTTAATGTAAAACTAAAATGAAGTGAAACAACACTTTTTTCGTTTATTTGTTTTCCAAATAAGGATTTTGTTCGCGAATTTGTTTTACCCCGAAAACAGACTTCACTGCAGTACTCGTTGCGATTCCTTGTCTTTCAGTGTTTAGTTTTTGTCATTTCGTTTCAATCATTTCATATCAAAACAAATATCAGACAACACTTGGAATCTAAAAATCATATAACTATTTGTCTTTGAATAACATCTTTCGCTCTTTAAAAGCCGAATCTCCAAATTGAAACCGAAATCACTGACATTTCCAACTGACCATTACTTTGATTTTCTTATCTCTTTCTATATTTTATTATCCAAATATATATTACCAGAAAAAAAACTCATCCAGAAAATAATATTATATTTTATCGCTGGATAAAATCACTTGAGTTTCAATCGATATAATTATATTAAGAAATTCCTCCATCAAACTTAGAGCTCATTTATCCTGTGAGTGAGTTTGGCTGGTATTCAACGAGTATTCTTGAGACATAAATGTATGATTAATGAATTTATCAATTGTTTTAATCGCTATTTAAGCAAATTTTGTTTTATTTATTTGTTAAAGAGTTGCGGCTAAAAGCGGCTAAAAATTAGCAAATGTTTCGCAAAATAAAAAACTTTTGATTAAAAAGTGGTGAAAGATGTGTTGTTATGTGAAAGCTTTCATTATGTCATTGTTATGAAGTGCTGAATCAGCGTTTATCAAAACCCAACACAGACTCTAATAAGTGTTTAGACGTTGAGCTCAAGTGCTAACA
Source organism: Oribatida sp. (assembly GCA_034697865.1). Taxonomy (NCBI): domain Eukaryota; kingdom Metazoa; phylum Arthropoda; class Arachnida; order Sarcoptiformes; species Oribatida sp. Next base: position 7,190 of record JAQGAR010000940.1, read on the forward strand.
ACACTGAACTCAACATTTTCTATGGCCTAATGAAAGCAAGAATAAGGATTTGAGACGAAAATTGAAAAAAGTAAAAGAATAATAAGTTAGGCATCAGATAAATATATGACTTAAAATTGTTGTCATTCTGTTAGCAATCATTAAAGTAAATGGTTTTTGTCTTTGTCTTTATTTTCAGTCAAATAATAAACTAAAAGCCATTATAAGCCTATAATTCAACAGTGATATACAATGAGATGCAAAAACTGTTGAGACGAGCAAAAACTGTTTTCCCGTTTGTTGTTAACAATTGCTATTTATTTTCACTGATTTCAGGGGAAATGGTTTAAAATTTTTGATTTGCTCTGAGCTCAAGTTCAAAATGACTCAGTGAATAGATTTAGGCCAAAATCAATTCAGATTCACCAGAGATTTGTTAACATTATTTGATAAGACTATCGCACAGAACAACATATCAGAGAATAAAAGCCAACAAATGTTCACAATATGACTGCGTTTGCAATTTGTAAGAGAGATGAGCAAGGTATTCAATTCCTTAGAGCAAACAATATGAGAAAGGCATGAGTTCCCACATTCCACACGGGTTTATTGGATCGCTCGTTAATCATATAAAGCACAACATGAATTAACTCTTTCTTTTGAACGATGGCTTCCTTATGCTAAAGTTTGTCCTTGAACATCACTCAACAAGAAGATCGCGAGTATTCTGTGATTAACTAATGAAACAATAGATTAATATAACTCTTAGATGCAGTGAAAGCACTTCTTTTGGTAAACATTTGTTTTCGATATAATCTAATGATATAATAATTCTTATCATTCATTCTCTTTTATTTTACAAGTTTATTTTATTAGCAAAATAAAATTTTAATAGAACCAGTATATTCTTGATGTTTTAACCTTACGAGGAATTAACTTTTTCAATTCTCATTCAATCAATATTATGAATAATTTATTGAACAGATTGATAATAAATTCCTAAACAATAGACTTCCAGTATCAACGATAACGATAATCAGTATCAATTGTTTTATTAGCAAACTTGTTTTCACAATCTCAAGATTTTTCGAATCAATTTGGTCCGGATTTGTACTAATTGTTTATTAATTTTACTCGAGATTTACTCATTAGAGACTGGATAAACATATTTCAATTCTGAGTTTTGTATGGTTTAAGTTCTTAAGAGTATTTATATATTATATTGAAAATGATTTATCAAACAAAATAAGACGAGACTTACATTCGTAAAAAGTCTTTTCATTGTGCGAAATGTCCATTAAATGTGATGTTTTGTTTGCCATACAATACGAGGAGTTTCGAGACCAGAGTTCAGGCACTTGTCATCAAACTATTTTATTTGTTGGTCTCAACCAAATTGCCTGAAGTCCTATCAGAATATACGACCAAAACATGAATGAGACGAAAGAGTAAAAAAAGAAATTAAATGAACCGAAAAATGATATAAACTTTTATGTCTTGTTTTTTTTTAACTCAATATTATTTTTGCACCAAAACTGAACTTAAAAAAACAGGATCTATCTTGCACAATAAAGAAATACAATCTTTTCCATATAGAACATAAAATTAAAAATTTTGAAAAATATGACTTTTCTCTCGATTATGTGATTTACAGCGAAGTTAAGTGATTTTTTCAATTTTCCAAATGTTATGAACTTTGATCTTCAGTAAAAAAAAAATCCTCAGACATTAGGTTTAAGTGCCACAAGAGTTGAGATTAGTTTTTATTATTTTTCTCACAAAATATTGCTTTACTTTGGGTTTTATTGCGGACTAAGACTTTGCGAGAATTTAGTACAAACTTATATTCAATATTTTTGCTCATTCTTTTCAATAACTGCACAGCCATTTATGACTGTCTGATAGAACATAAAGATTTGAAGCCATAAAACTATCCAGGGACCTAATTCTGATGGTCTATTATATTAGAATTAATTATTTAGGACTCAATTCAAATCCCGATGAAATTCAATTGTATTAATGACTTATTAATTAAAATATTTAATAATTAATTTCTGCAAATGTCTGCTAATGTCTGAAAATGAAGATATTTAAGTATAAATCGATGTCTCTCTCAACCAATTAGACAAATATTTTCTCACAAAACAAATACTTTAAAATAATATTAAATCGAATGAAAATATTTATAGATAGAGGAAACCAATATTCACTTATTCTGTGTTCAGAGAATTGCTTTTATGAAAAATGTCAGCTAAGAAAAAAGTGACAAATAAATCTGAAATTCAGTACGAATTTGCGATTTGGTTTGTATTTCAATTCTCTATACGTATTTATAGTTTATTTAATATATTTTAGACTCAAATTCAGTGTCTGATAGACAGCACTATACGAACTGAAACTATGAGTTCACTGACAAAAACATATTTCTATCAATACTTTTGATTTGATTTGTAAAATATTTTTATACATAGATCTCACTTAAGAGTTGATCTCTTGATCTCTGAGTGCCACAAATCATAAAATATTTGTAACCAAATATAATATAATATGGATTCCACTTTCATCTCAAACATAGAGAACCGGAATAACAAACAAATAATAGTATTTATTTCGATTATAACTCAATTCAATGAATGTAAGTTATTAGAGAATTATGTTCTTTAATACATTTATACTAATGATATGGCATTCATTTGGACGGAAAATTTGTCTGACTATAAGTCCAAAAATAAAAGACTAATTTGGTTGCATTCAAACCAAATGAATAACAAATTCGTAATTCAAGAGCTATTCAAAGGTATATTCAGTTTGTGTTCAGTTAATAGAAATCGATACAAAACATAAGAATTGTTGTCGAATACGAAGAAATGTTGTTTTTTCTGGTTACCAAAATTAATCGATTAGTTGAGGCAGACCTGAATGTCGTGTTTTTGGGCTCAGACTCTGAACTCAATGTCTGTGATCACAAGCACTGGTTTTAATGGAATAACCAATGGATTGGTATTTGTGTCAAAAGTTAGTTCGCGATAATAATTCAATATACAGTCAGTAGTGACAGTCAGAGTGCGAGAAACGCTTACATTAAATGTTTCTCACATTTGAAATATATTGTATACCAATTGGAGTAAGGCTTTCATTCATTGCTGTCAACCGAATAACATCTCATTTATTTGGGAGGACTTAACCAAAGACTAATGAATTTATTTTCCCTCAATCTGTTCGGTAAACAAGTCTGGAGTCAAAAGTGGCACAAATCACAAATCAAAGGATTGTTTTATAGTTGATTTCATTTATGGACTTTGAGTTTATTTGCAACAATAACTGATTGCTTTGATTGCTTCCAATCATTCAATGATTAACTTCTTTATATCCACAAAGAACTCATTGCACCGAAAGACTCGTAAATCGATTTAAGGAAAATTCGCACTTATTTTCTATCAATCTTTTCTAACTACGGATGAATAAATCCACTCAATAATATATTCAACATATTTTCTCTAGGCTACTGTTTGATGTGCTGCATCAATGCTATATGCTCAATTTAAAAGTCAGTCAAATCAGGAGTAAAGGAAACTAAAATTAAATCAAATAAAGAACTTTTGATGAGAACGAGCGATGAGATGGCCTCTGGATATTAGAGCAACTTTTCTTCAAATCAAATAAAGAAAATTTTCGCAATCCTGATGGTCATTATGGTTACTAAACTACACTTGGAATTTAAAGAACCGACCATTGGTTCAAAATTTTAAAGTTATTTTTACTGTGAATCTCATGAAATCAATTTTTTTTATTCACGAATTGTTTTGAAGTTGGGGAGGGAATACCTTTTATAAAAACTGGCCAAATGGAAATTATCATATACCATCTTGAAGGTTTTTTCAATAGCAGTGCAAAAATCAAAAATTTATCGGCAAATGGCCATACTGAAGGTCCGAAATGACCATAGGAAAAATAGTGGTTAAGATTTGGTGCATTGCAAATGAGTTTCAACCAAGGGCACTCGTTTGAATGACCACTAGTTGGAAGTAGTCGTAGAGTAAAACAAAGGGACTATTAAAAATTTGGGGACTAACCCGGATAGTGGTCTGATCACATGGCGCAAAGTGGGGTTTGTTTCTCCATTGGAACAGCTATTAAATGGTG
>JAQGAR010000941.1:0-11305 GCA_034697865.1 Oribatida sp.
ATTTTTGAAGTCTTTGGCTGAAAGAGTTCCGTCAATTGGTTTGTTTGGAACACTGAGTAAAGGCGTTAGACTTTTGACACCTTTGAAGCTGTTGGACGCCGGCGGGCGAAGTCGTTAAAGAAAGAGAAGATTGTTTGGATACAGATTTTGCAGTCAATTAAAGAATTTAATTCAAATTAAATAAAAATATTTATTAAATTCCGATTCAAAACAAACTAATTTAAGAGTTAATAATTTTTTTTTAACACAAATGTAATACTTTTGAAGTGCTTTTGATTTAAATAAAATAAAATATGTTATAAATGGTTTCAATTCTTGTTTTTCTTGGAGCGAACCCACGAACCCGTTTTGTTGAGAACCTGACCCGAAGAATCAAATTTAGCCAACGATAGTCTCTCCGGTTTATATATCTTTGAATTCTGTGAAATCTGTTGTGAATACTGGGGTTTTGATCTGACGGTCGTCGAAATGGGACCATCGATCACATCATATGAATCATTTGAATTTCGGTTCGAAACGGAAACCGAATTATTTCGTGAATTCAATGAATTTTTAGCCTCTTTTATGAAAGACGTCAAAAGTGTTTCAATGAGTCGGAACTGTCGCGAAAATATCTGAAGAATGTCGATGTGATCCGGCATTTGAACGTATATACAAGGAATGCAGTTTGGGTCGGAGCTCTCTGGACAACCAATAGCCCAGCACAGGTCCAAATTGTCGATTGAAAGTAGGAGTTCCTGAAAAGAAAGTCAATTTTCAAATAATTGCAAACAAAAGCAATGATTGAGAGGACTCACAGGTTTTTCTTTGGATATTAAATGAAGTCCCGTCTGATTGATAGCGACCCACACTTCCAAATCAAAATGATTAACCAAAGAATCCATTTTCGATTTTATGGGTTTTTCAATTTGCGCGGAGAAATAGGCGCTCCCATAACACGGGATTTCCCAACATTTTTCCAAATAACTTCTCAAAAGTTTATATTCCGAGAGATTTTGTTTCGATATTTCTTTATATTTTTCGTAAATACTTTGGGCGCAACGTATTGATGGTGTGCTTCGACTCAAAGTTCGGATCAAACCATTGATTTTATTGCCGTCAATGCGTTTAAGATAATTGAAAGGAATGTATTCTTTCAAATGTTGGCGAAAGTATTCGACTGAATATTCGGTTTTGTTGTTATTTTGTCTCAAATTGATGAGCGCCTGATATGCGGCCAACTGTTCGAAATCATCGGAAGGATATCTTCCGTCCAATACATTGAGTTTTGCCTCATAATAGAGGAGATATAGGGCTCCGATGTCGGCATCAGTTATCTCCTTTTCCAACGCTTTGTCACAAAAAACATTTCGTTGAAAACTAAGAGTCGGTTCGTCTTTTTCGATAAGAGTTGGGTCTGACAGCAGTTCGGGCGGTCCATGTTTTCTAAGAAAAGCGTCCCATTTGGCCAAAACACTGAACGGTGGGTGAGTTGGCTGTAACTGGAGTTCCAAATAAGGAGAGGTTATCCATATTGAGAACAACTTCTTGTACTTCGGATTAAAGTCGAGTCGAATATTGTCGATATATTCAGAGCTCTCACATAATTGGTTTAAGACATGGTTTGCGGTCAAATCACAAGTTTTTGTCTTCAATTTAAGACTAACTGAAGACTCATTCATTAGAAAAACGACGACATCTAAGGGTTGGTTAGAATCGACTTCATTTGAACCGAAACTCTGAGGTCGTCTCGGAATTGATTCACGAAGTTCTGAATTATCGACTGAACTCATTATTGAATTTATGTCTTTCGGATCGATTGGAATTGTGGTCACAAAATAGGATTCAATTCTAACGGTAAAAGTAAACATTTTCAGGAAATAAGAATTAGATTTCAATTTTAAAACAAAAGATATGAAAAATGTATTAAATATTTGTGAATAACTTACTTATAGACCAAAAATAATTCAAATTCACTTCAAAACGAGTTTTAAATACAATTAAAGTGAAATTAATGGCGAATTAGTTTTAATATAAGTTGTAATCGTTTGAAAGTGTGATAACAACTCAAGTGTTTATTTAAGCTCTGATTCATATCAATGAATGACTCATATTTAAAATGAACTCAAATATTACCTTTTCATTAGTGTAAGAAAATAACAACAAACATAACAAACCCTGGACTGACGTCATTCACTACCTCTTCATTGAACTTTAAATAGCCACAACCATTTCCGAATTATAAATTAGATAATTTTTATTTGCTTTTATGACTTAAGGCAATTAATTATTGCAAGATTATTTAATTTAGACTAATAATCATAAGCTATTTTATCTTGATTCTTTTTTAAATCATTAAAAATGATATTTTGCAAAAAGAATATTAGAATCTCAACGAAATTCTTAGTGAATATTCTTGGAATCCAATAAATTCATTTTTTCATTGTTCATTTTCAAGTTATACAAAGAACAAGTTTATAAACTTATCACTTTATTTTGTTAGGGGATTGCCTCGGTGCTAATTCTTAATAAATAAGTTTACGTCTGGCCCTCAACTGACAAACAAATTGAATGAAACAATTCTTAAATAATTGAGTCTTTATTACAGAATTTTATATAAACTTAAGTATAAAAATTGTTAATCAGTTTTAAACTGTTTTCAAACAAATTAAGAGCCAATCAATCGATAGTTCATTGATTGGTGAGGAGTGCGATAATCATTGAGTACAAATAAATAAAGAAATGAATCAAATGAAAGCCCAATCGAATCATTGAGAACTTCATCAGTTGTTTAAGAGTTCCGCGATTATGGATTTCCGTCGCGTCATAAAAACCCAAATTTCCTTTTGGTATCGAATAATATCTTCAAAGAAATCATTAAAAAGTTTTAGACATTTATAATATATTATAAGACATTTGGAACTGACTTATAGCCGATCCACGACAACATCGGAGCGTTCAATAAAAATATAAACCAATGATTAGTGAAGAGTAAAAGTATAACCATAATGGCGTACGATATCAGTTCGGGAATAACCCACTATAGTAACAGACAATCAAAACAAGTGTTATAAACAAATTTCTTGGAAAAGGATAGAGAACTTACCTTGTTCAATTTATTACAGCATTGGTGAGCATTCAGATAATCGCACTCCAAATCACTCAAAGTAATCACCTGATGGACACAAGACATGGATCAGTGGGACAATAATCAATGGAAAAGTAGCGATACTTACGATATAAACTGTGAGGAAAAGGAGGGCTGAAGTGTCGAACAGAGCGAACACAAACAATGAGGAATCGATCGACATCTCTGTTCACCTTCGGATCAGTTGACTAATGAAAGTGATAAGTGGTTTGACAGAAACCGACCGACAACTTTAGGTTTGGTCGACAACTGATTCAAACAATAAAATAGCGCTCAAAAGAACTGTTTGGATGTCATTTGATCTCTTCATATGAGTGGCTTTACTGATGACAACAGAAACCAGTCGTCACTACTCGTCAACACTTGAGAGGGGAGTTATTCTGCTTATCATCTGATTTGTTGATCACATCATTACATTTGATTTAATTGAGTCATAAACAAATTGGTCTTCAATTTTATGAACAATTCTTTAAATTAAAGTAAAGAACAGTTGAATAAAAAATGAGTGCAAAGGATCGGCTCAATATCTTCCCGTCGCGAATGTATGGCCTCTATTCTTCGCTTTTTCCCAATTTATTACTAATTTCTTTGATTTATCTTTGATTTAGGGCACAAACCCTAATGAAGGCTCGGCTAAAGGGGGCACAAAAGGGTCACTCACTTCTCAAGAAGAAGGCGGACGCACTTCAGCTAAGATTTCGAATGATTCTCAAGAAAATCGTTGAGGTTTTGATGAAACCATTGAATTAATTGTTTCACTCATTTAACTATTGTTTTGATCTCAGACCAAGTCTTTGATGGGGGATGTGATGAAAGAGGCGTCGTTCAGTCTGGCAGAGGCTAAGTTCACAGTCAGCAGTGACTTCAATGCCATTGTCCTCCAAAATGTGACCAAAGCGCAGATCAAAGTCAAGTGCAAAAAAGACAACGTCGCCGGAGTCACTCTTCCAGTTTTTGAGTGTTATCAGGACGGAAGTGATGTCTACGAGTTCGCCGGTTTGGCCAGAGGTGGCCAACAATTGACCAAACTCAAGAAGAACTACGCCCGAGCCATACAACTGCTCGTAGACTTAGCATCACTTCAGACCAGTTTTATCACTTTGGATGAAGTCATTAAAGTATGTCCTTTGGATTCGCTTCCGATTTGTCTTTTAGTTAATTGTATCTTGCCTTTAAATCCTTAGATCACAAACAGAAGAGTCAACGCTTTAGAATACGTAGTGATACCAAGGATTGAGTTAACCCTGTCCTACATCACGGGTGAATTGGACGAAAGGGAAAGGGAGGAGTTCTATAGACTTAAGAAAATACAGGAAAAGAAAAAGAAGATAAGAGTCGCCGAAGAACTGCGCAAAGCAGAGAAGAAAGCCAGAGGTCTACTGATTGAGGCGGACGACGGACGCAGTATGCTGGCCGATCAGCACGACGAAGACTTATTGTTCTAATTGTCAATCGTTCGTCACTTCTATTCCAGACTTTGTTATAATTATTTAAATTTTAACTTTAATTATAAATGTTTTAAATGTTTTCTTTTCAAACGTTTTGTTCATTTGTATAATATTTAGATTTCGGGAAAATATATATTAATCACGAATTCATTAATCAATTAATTAGAAAATTAGAAGATTTTACTCAAATAAATGGTTTAAGAATTTATTTTTTCGACATTTGTTTTATTTAAATAATTAAAAGTTATAATAAAAGTAAAATATCGGTGTTTTTCAGGACTTCAGAGAAGATCTTCAGCCCAGGAACCTGAAAACAAGAATGTTTTAACCAAGGGTTTAATTGAAAGAACAAAAACTAGTTACCCGTTTCTAATACCGTGACCGGAAGGCCAACCCATTCCCCACGACTGATGTGACCAATCTTTTACAAACCGTTTGCATTAGATATGATAAATAAACTCAGAATAAAATTTTACCTTGTCCAAAGCCTAATCCTTGTGACCCAAATCCTGGGTGTGAGAATCCCTGTAACAAATTTCAATGTTTATATATTGAGAAAAATTTTTGAGGTTGTTTAATACGTGTTGAACAAAGCCTGGTCTGAAAAATCCAGGACCTCCCATTCCTCTTAGGCCTCCCATTCCACCTAAACCACCTAAACCACCTAAACCACCTAATCCACCGAATCTACCGAGTCCGCCTTTTCCTCCACCGAGTCCGCCAAAGGTTCTAGAAAAGAAAAATTAAAAGAATGTTCATGGTAAAATTTCTTTTATTTTATAGAAAAGAAAAAGAAGATAAAAATCGCCAAACACTAATTATTTACGGCATTGCCGGTGGTGGTCAACCTACTAGAGCTGGAAATCTGGACGCCCCCCCCGGAAAAGCCATCTATCTTTTAAAATGGCAAAAATTGGGGTTTAAAACGATCGACACTGGAGTGTGGCCATATGTGTGGTTATCCCTCATCTATTCTCCCATTTATTTGATTTGCGAAATAATTTAAAGATTATATTACTTACGGAGTACTCAAAACCAACTGAATTGCCAACAATTGAACAAAAAATAAATAAAATATTATTGTCTTCATTCTAATGACTAAATTTTTGAAACAATCAAAATTTGAAATAACTTTTGACAAAATCTTCGCTTTGAATAGTAATGAAATTTATTATAAAAGTTTTCCTTATATAGAATTTGTGGGAAACTGACCCAACCTTCTCTTACCTTCCAAAAGGAAACTAATTTTAGATCTAAAGTTTTGGGTCCAATACCTGAAGAGTTAATCAGATGTGGAAAGTTTTGAAAGTAAGAGTTTCACTATTTTCCAGGAACATTGACATGTTTCGACCATAAGAATAAGGTTGGGATTACACAGTACAAAGTAAGGATGAAAAATACACCCGGACAAATTTGTCGAACTGGGACAATAATTTGGAAATCTCAATTTTTGAGAGAAAACTTATCCAAATTGTAAATATAAAAATACTGATTTTATACTTATTAAGACCAGGATTATACTTACTTGAAAAACTATGTTCGGAACTTAATGTTCCATAAAAATTAGGTATTCTAGATATTTTTGGAATGCTCTACCAATTTAGCATAAATTGAAAATTGGCCTGGAAATCCCCTTTTTGATCGCCACAATGTTGACTAGTTTTAAAGTAAGAGTTTCTAGAACAACTTTCTATAAATACTCTTTCGAATTAGGGCTAAATCATTGGGCAATTATTTAATAAAATCTCATCCAAAGAATAAAGACACTTGCTTATACAATGAAGATTGCATTTGTCAACTATGTTTGAGTACCCCAAAATATACGCCAAAACAATTGAAGTACATTTTTTGGAAAAAGATCATTTTTGATAATTTGTTTGTAAATTGACAAGAATCATATGAAATTGACATTAGGATATGAAAGTGATTTCACATTAAGTAATTATTTGCATAATAACTATTTATAACAATTTTGTGTAAAATGTAAAACTTTAAAAGCAATGTTACTAATACAGTGTATTAGTAATACATGTAAATATTTATCTTTAAATTTTATTCTCAATTTTATGAGTACTACAATTTATAAAAGAATCATTCTCATTTGAATAACTCAAATTAAAATTATTTTAATCGAGTTTCTAAGAAAATGTGTAAAAACTAAAGATTAATTGCAATCAGATTTGAGTCTGAAATTCAAATTTATTCCATGTGTATTGAATTAGTTGATCTAGAATCTAGGTATAATAAAGCTCTATTTGAAGCTCTATTAGTCTATTTGAAGAACTTTGTTTATCCAATTATTCAATGAATTTGATTGAGACAATTTGCAAGTGTATTGAGTGGGTGTGGTCTGAGCAGAGATTACTATTGTATTCAGTATTATGAACCGCTGTTTGGATGCTCTCAGTTGTGTTGTGAGTGGTATTAAAGGGATTTTAACGTCATTTGTTTAGTACTTTAACGAAGACTTTATTGTTAGAGGTTTGAGACAAACGGCACAATAATGTGGAGACTGTCTGACAGTCGGTCTCTCTATCGATAACACAAACAATAGCTTTGATGCCATCAATACATCCAATGAGACGTTGATTGCAAGCAATTGACTCAAAAACACAAGTAGTCGAGTATATGATGAGAAACAGTGTTTAAGATAAAGACAATGTCGGGAACAATTCTCGAGAACTTATCCAATAAGAAGCTGTCAATAGTTTTGTCCATAATTCTGATCATTCAACTGATTTCATTTTTTATTGGCGCCTTCATCGGTAAGTTTTAGCAAGTTTTTGTCTTGTTTTTCGAGATATATTGGTTTGTATGTCCAGCACCGGCCCCTTCGAGTACTGAACAACTATTGGCAGTTAAGTGCATCGCTGACGACAACACAAAGTTATCGATTCCAAGAGCAGTAGTTAACACTAATTTGGTTCGACCGGAGAATTGCAAGATTATCAATGAAGACTCAAATTCAAAGGCCGGTCACAGGTTTGACACCAAACACCACTGAGAGACACTTCTTCTAACTTTTGGTCCATTGACTTACAGTAACATTACTTTTGCATTTCAATTACCACTTCCTCGAGAGGGCATTCAATTGGATTACAGTCGATGGCAACAGAACTTATTGACAATACTGATTCCCGACGTCTTATATGACAATAGGGTTTCCTCTCATCTCAAACCCGAGGCCGACGAGAAGATCAACTCCACAGTGAAAGTGAAGATACGTTTAGGCGTCCGGAATATCGGAGACAAGAATTGGAAAGTTTACGCCGAGAAAGACGGCCTAAAAAGAACCATCTCTTGCAAAATAGAAGCGCATAAGGTTTTCATCCAAATAGTTTTCAGTTATATTAAATCTTAAACTTCTTTAAATTGTTTTTTAGCGAATCCATGGCTACAAATATGACTGCGATTTAATACAACTCTTTGAATTGCAATCTCTTTATTATGACTACTATTTAATTAATATTCAATTTCTATCCCACGGTTTGAAGCCATCGATTTCACTCTTTTTAAAAACTAATCCTTTTTTCTTCAACAGAGAGTTCAGATAATTTTGGTTTTCTGTCGGATCTGTCGTTAGTTGCGATTCACCAAAACGGAGGGTTTACTAAAATATGGCTTTACATGAAAACGTTCTTCAGTGTCATGACTTTAATGGTATTGATTTGGTTCTCCAAACGTTTACGACAACTCCATCGCGAGTCAACTCTCCTGGAGAAGACTTTGATTGTGTTGGGCTGTGCTATCACTCAACTCAATATTCCCATCGAATTATTAAGTCTTTGGTTTGATTTGGAATTCATGTCCTTCTTTTGTGATCTGAGACAAGGCCTGTTCCACTGCGCTCTCCTCTCTTTCTGGGTTATCTTCACGGGAGAACACCTTTTGGTAAGCCATCTGTCGATGAACTGTCTATAAGTAAAACAATTTGTGATCTTTTAGGACGGCATTCATAGGTCTCGTCTGTCCTCATATTACAAGCAGTTGAGTATAGTTCTGATCGCTTATATCGCGCTCTTTATATTCGATTTGAGCGAAAGAGGCATTCAATGGATTGACCCCTTCTTTACCATTTGGGAAGTGGACTCCCGATTTGCGCTGATCTTCATAATCACTGCAGTAATCGCTTCGAGCGGATATTTAATGTTCCTCTGCTATCATATTTGGTGAGTCACTCCTATTCTTCTGGTCATTCCTCGAAATTAATCCAAATTTGGTTCAAAGGCTGGCGTTTCGTAATATTTCAACGAAACAGTCGAGTCTTCCGTCGATGTCATCGACGCGTCGGCTCTTATATCAAGGGATTATTTATCGATTCAAGTTTCTTCTGTTGGCAACTTTAGTGTGTGCCGCCGCCACTGTTATCGCTTACATTATGGGACAGGTATTCACTAATAGTCATTTGTATTGCCATGGATAACTTTAATTATTAATAAATAGGTATCTGAAGATCAGTGGCATTGGGAGGACGACGCAGCCATAACACCTCTCCAATGGACGAGTGCTATGTTTACCACAGTCTATGCTCTTTGGAACTGCTATGTCATAACTCTTCTGATACTTTACGCGCCCTCTCATAAGGAAGTGAGTAGAAATCTCATAGAAATCTTTGAAATCCTTGGTGGCACAGATTTCAAAGCTGATCATGTCTTCAGCATTGGAGCAGTTAATTGAAATCACTTCCTTCCAACTCTTCCTTTTTGAATCTTTTCTGTTTATATTCTCCGATATATTTATTTTCCCGAATCTCTTCGTTCAAATGATTATTCAAAAAATTTTAATTCATTTAAAATCTTATAAAATGCTTGCATTCGATGTAAAGCTCGGAACAGATATGGACTCAATGTCAGAGGAAATCGAATTTAATCGTTTGACCGAAAACGAAGACCGAACTGAAGGCGAAGCTCATGGATCCAAAGCAGAGGAAAGCACTGATTTGCGACTTCTGCAAGAATTGACTGCTAAGCAAAGTATCGATTAATTTAAATGTATTTTTCTTGTAATGTACTTTTTAAACATCTTTTTATAAATTGGTTTTAAATTTTTATTTTCAATGCTATCATGTCTTCAGCCCTTAATTTATGATTTTTCATGTCTCCCATAATTAACTCGAATCAATTTGAATCACATTTGAATCCTGCAAACGAATCAATGCATTTATTTATTGCAAAATAATAACAAATGTAATATGAAATTGAAATTATGAATCAATGCTTTCAATAATTAACTCATTATATCATTTCATTCTTAAATATTTGATTCAAATCTTGTATTTATTGAATAAATTTGTTTTCTTTGGAGTTATTGTAATTTCTTAAGTCATAAAAACATTCCAATAAATGACTTCATTTGTCATTAAGTTTTAAAGAATTAAAAGAATCGTTAATTAAATCTGAATCTGAACTTTTAATCACTTTATAGATTATCTTTGAGATTATGAGTACCTGCTAATTATTCCTAGGTTGTTTGTCGAATATTTAATTAATCAAGATGCTGTTATATGATTTTTAAAAACCTTTATTGACATCTAATTTTAATAAAACATCAAAGAAAAACCTGAAAGAGGATTGACTCTATGCACAATACAGTATATGACACGACTGTCCATTTATGCAGAGATTGTACAGAGAATTCACGGCTGAGAATCATTTTTAAAGGTTAGTTTCCACTCCTTTTATAGCCTATAGTTAAGCAAAACTATAAATCATTAAATGAATCGATAGATATCTTCAATCAAAGGCACATTTATTTTAATAAAACATTAATTATTTGTTTAAACACTAAATCATTTGTTAAATGGAAATCATCTTTTAAAATAAACATCAGGTCAACCCCTTTAAATATTAGAATATTTTTATCTGATTGAATGCAACAATAATTAAATTATGAATTTCTTGTCAAAAAGCACTGTAAGACAGGTTAATAGCTATTGTGATATATTATATCATAAATCTAATTACTCATTTACTTTAATTTCATATAGAAGTTGGTCATCACATAATAGATTTTTATTCTAGCTATTCATTAAAATAATTTGTTGACTACTTATTTAACTTATGGACTAATCGGTCGCAATATTTTTGGAAGATGTCCCTGAATACACTTGCTTAATATAGTTTATTGATTACAGTAGTTTATTTTATAGATTATTTAGACATAAATGAACACGATTGTTTATATTTAGCAGTTCATGTAAAGCAAAGGAGCTTGCTTAGCTGCTAAATATAGGAGTAAACGAACATTATTTCGATCAAAACTTCACACAAATAGAAACAAAGGAATAAGCGATGGATTCAAAACATTTTTGAAATAACTAAAAGAGTTATGTAAACATTTTTCATGAATCGAAACAAAGGAATATATTCTTTAGTCAAACCATTAGTTAAAGGCAGAGATTTTGCGAATTTTGTGATAAAAATATTTCACTTAATTTGAAATTTTATTTTAAGCAAATGTGTTATCAGTGATAACACATTTGCTTAAAATTGGTAAAAGGTTGGTAAAATACAACCTTTAAAATTTGGGGGTTGTATTATACGTATTATTCAATGTATTATACGTATTAGGCATGTATTTTTCTAAATAAGGGAAAAATGGCCCGAATTCGGGTTCAGACAGTATTTAAACTATTCATAATTATAATTAACGTCAATTTAACTGCATTTAGAACAATTTAAACGAAACTGTTTCAGAGCTTGGTCATTCAGGATAAAAGAAAATTGAATTC
>JAQGAR010000942.1:0-11304 GCA_034697865.1 Oribatida sp.
TGGGAACTACCTACTTATCGAAATGAAAAATTGTTCAAGGTTATTCTAGATTCAGAAGTGTTCTAATTATGAAGAATTTTGGCACTCAATAAGTATTATGTTTTAATAAAAGCCCCCGCACAACAGCATACAGTAGGCCGTCCTTACAGCCTGCCGTGACGCAGCTAGACTTCACCTTGGTGGATTTAGGTGAACATTTCCTCGTAAATAATTGAAATTTGATAAGATTTCGACATTTTATTCTAGTTAATATCGAAGAAGAATTAATTTACATGAATTTCAAATAGGATCTAGGTATAATTTAAAGCATTACTACCAGGATGAGTGTAAAATAGCTGCCAACCAAAGCGTATGCTTTGTTTTACGTCAAATAAAGAAATTAATCTCTGGTTAATTATCTAATTCAATGTCATCTATTAGAAAATGTTACTCAAGATATTAATGAGACTTTCTATCGACGGAAACGTATATAAAAATATATTAGAATTAATAACAAATTACTTATTATTTACACAATTTTTTTGTTAAAAATATAATATTTCTCCAAAATATTCATATATTTATATATATTATTAGAAATAAATATTACATAAAAATACCACTCAATTGAGATAAATAGTATTGCAATCAATGTTTGGGCCCTTATTTGGAAATAAATCGTTTTTACATAAAAAAAAAACTGTAAGTTTGAAGTGATTTTGAAATTTCATTGCAATGAGTAATGAAAACGATTAGAATTCATCACAAATTGAAGGATTTGAAAAGACTGTGCTCACCAGGAGCTGTTAATTTTCGCAATTTTCAAGGTTCATTGTATAAAAGACATGTCTGAGCGAAGCCACAAAGAGGTATAAACTTTTCAATCAATGGTAATTTATGTGAGCAAGGTTCTGTTTCTTATAGAAAATAAAGAAATTCACTCTGATCTGTTTGGTTTTCAAATGTCTATGCAATCATGGTCATTATTATCTTTAATGGTGGGAGGTTAATTAATTTCTCGAGCAATTGAGGGAAAACACAGTCAAAAGAGGTTAAATTCCAATAACTAGGTATTAACTACTATTAGGGACAGTTTTATTAATCTTCATTAGCGAATTTTTAAACAGGTATGATTCATTTGGGTGTTTCGACTCATTAGCACAGAATAAAGTATTAATTGTCTGCATTTCAAACGTAAAAACATTTTGAATGTTTGCTTGAATTGCGTTCAGAATTAATATGAATTTTAAGCTTAATTTGAATTAATTTAAGAGTTATTATAAATTATGAGTAAAATTAAAATAAAATGACTTAAAAGTAATTGAAATCTAATATCGTTTCCAATCGTAAACGTCTTTCTCTGTCGTAGATTTGGTCTCTTCCTTCTCACCGACAGAGGATGTCCTGTCGAGTGTCCGCCTGATATGTGCCAACCGGTCATAAGCTGCCGAAGAGCGGCCGTAACTGGACATATATCTGCCTGAGGTGTAGGTGCGAGCCGGCACCGCCAGACTAAGAGCGTCTATATCGGGAGAATAGGGTCGTTCGGGCGGCACAACAAACTCTGATAAGTGGGTTGTGCGCGATACGTAAGGTCGTGTGGGGGATGGGGTACTAGAAATTGGCACGTCTTCGAGATATCTGGAAGGCCTTAAAGGATATCCAGCGCTTGTGGAGGCGAACCTAATTGAGTCGGTTCGCGAAAATGTCACGTCTTCTTCGGTAAGAGACCGGACGTCAAATATAGAGCCCGACTTAGAAGTGCGACGCGATCTGCAAAACAATTTAATTTAAGCTTAGAATACATTTTCAAACATTTTAGTTAAGGATTAATAATCACAAACCTAATGGAGTCGAACCGTCCGAATTGAGGTTCGTAGGGCTCAAAGTCTCCACTTATAGAAGGCAGTGATCCCCTCCTTCTATATCTGGTCGGCAGTGGCGGTGGTCTCGACTCTGGTGATTCTGGTGTTATGGGCGCCGACTGCACTTCTGGTAGTGAGAGGAGACGAATGATTGTCACCCAAACGGGCGGTTCGAACAGTTTTTCATATCTGACGTCTCGACTAATATAAGTGTATTCTTCAATAGTTGTCGACTCGATTATCGTTGTTCTGAACACTTCATCAGTGGTTATAACTGTACGCAACTTTTGCCGCACTTCTGGAGTGAGTTTCTCGATTCCAGGCATATCGGGCGGCGGCCTATCAATCACTTTGTATATCATATCAATTTTGGTGGGACGCGGCGGTCGCACACCAGTGTATTGGTAGTGGGAACTGGTAGTCTCATCGACAGCAGTGGACGTGTCAACCCGTCGGTCTATTAGTGTCTGATCGCTAACGTCTCTCAAGTATTGTTCGTATGTTTCAGTGGTCATAGTCTTGGTTTCTGGTAATTCAGTGGTTGGTTCCACTGGTCCCACAAGGATTCTGGTTATTTGTGATTCCCAATCGGCGCGTCTGGTTGTTGTGGGTAATGTCAAGAATCGAGGAGGTGGAGGTGCCACTTGTTTATCACTTTTAGTGACATGCTGAGTGGTGTCCGTCTCGGATATCTTTGTAATGAATGTGTCGTCTGTCGTGTGGACCACATATTTAGGAGTCGGGTATTTGACTAATTTTCGAGTCGACGTGTCGTCAGTTATTTCTGTGGTCTCTCTAACGTCCACAAATCGGTCGTCTTCTGTCCTCCCTGTAACTGTGGGCCCCGGATATTGAGAAATCCTCTCAACAGTGGTATCCTCAGTGATGTCTATGGTCTCGCGAGGACTCAAATATCTGTCATCAATTGTCTTTGTTGTAATTTTTGGCTTCGGATAAGTAGTAATCCGTTCGGTTGTCGTGTCTTCTGTTATATCTGTTGTCTCTCGAGGACTGATATATCGGTCTTCAATAGTCTGTGTCGTTATTTTGGGCTTTGGATATGTGAGCCGTCGGTCTGTTGTTATATCTTCGTCGACATCCGTTATGTGTTGAACTGAACGATAGTAATCTTCGAGATTTAGGACATCCATTCGAGGCGGTTTCACATACGGTATCTTCGGAGGTATATCTTCTAATTCACTGTGAGACCAGTCGTCGTTGTCCGGAATGGAGGCGGGCTTTCGGTGGTAAACCGGAGGCAACTTTTTATATAACTTTGTGGTAGTTTTCAGATGTTTTGTATCGAACACATCGGTGTCTGTCAGATGTTGTCTCTCAAGAATTGTGGTCAAGTAATCCAATTGTGTGATATTTGGTTTGGCCATCATTGGCACCGGCAGTGACGCAATTGATTCTTCCCTTTCTATATCCATAGGGTAGGGTTCGGGTACAAATGCTTGGTTTTCATACTTGTAATGGTCTCGTCTTATGGTTGAGGTCTCGCTCACAACAGAGCGTTCCTCAGACGAAGACGGGTAGTCTGAGGAGACCAAAGGCTCCGAGCTGCTTGTGCTGACCGCCACTCTTGGTATGCGAATCGGTTCAATGGAACTGATCTTAGTGATCTCAGAGGGCGGACCGGACAGGAATCTACGTTTACGGACAACTTTGATGTTACGTCTCTTTAGACAATAATAAGCCATTCCTATTCCCAGAAGCAAAAGTGTCAGGAATAGCAGTGCACTTATGATGAGCAAAAGTTCCACTTCAGATAGTTTAGCCGGCACAGGAACTATTGGCGGCGGCGGTGCCTCCAAACTATTGTGTGAAACATAGATAAATAATTGCTTATTTTTAATTGAATTTTGAGTTTTTTGAATTCAAAATTAGAATATTTGTCAGACGAAACATTTTAATGGCTTTAAGTGAATTATAACTAAGCAAGTTGATTCTGTTGAATAATTCAATGATATTATTTGTCTGATGTTTTTTAAAAAATTCATAATTTTCTCTCCTTTTAAAATTACCCGCATATCATTTAATAAATTAGTTAATTGTAGGTATGAGCAAGGGCTTTAATTGCATAATTTCGCCAATTTCATATTTATTTGATAATTTTTGGCTTAACCACTAGGATTAACATAATAAATTCGGTTAAAATTAGCTTGATAATTATTGGTGCGCTGGTAATTTAATTTTATTGTGAATTTATATTAACAAATTATCAAGTTAATAAATTAGATAATGGCATCTTCATTAAATTCATGACGGACTCTTATATTATTGTCCTGGATAATTAATGTTATGTTCAGCACAGTTAATGTTAATTTAAGTGAAAGTTCAAATTCATGAGGAGTTCAGACAAAGAGGAAAATAAATAAAAAGGATATAATTGTGTTAAAGAGAGAAATATTTGGAACAGCCGTCTGTTTTGTTGCACAGAATAATAAATATGAGGAAAGTTTATAATTATTATTCGAGGCAAAATATTTTGCGTCAAATCGATGGTCATCAAGATAGAGCAAGGTTATTGCAATTTTAAAAGCAAACTTACATTGGTGCCGATATACTAGGAGGTGGCGGTGCCAATGGGGGCGGGTAGCGGCAGACTATGGTTTTAATTTCATCCTCTTCTAATTCCAGAGTCCGATGAAATCTCAGAATAATATTGTTGATAAACAATCTTGGTGCTTCTTGTTTGGTACCGCATCCTTTGAGTGGAAGTCTCATTTCATAGTAGCGATTGCCATCGCCATAAAACTTGCACGGACTCGTCCGGTCATAATCAGAATAACCTATTCCTCTGAACGGTTCACTAAAATTGATTTTCACTATCATTTCACCGGATTCACAGGAAAGGTAGGCTCGGGTCCTATTTGTAATGATTTCCGAGTTGAGCTGATCTGTGGCCGCGAGTTTGACCACATTTTGAGTGATTCTCCTCTCGATTTCTTCGGCCTCTTCATCACTGAGCGCCACATTAGAGTTCGATGTTTTTAAGCTCTGAGACGTGCACTGAACAAAATTTGAACAAGTTTATTTAACATATCATGATAAAGTTTGTTAACAATTTCAAAACAATATAATTCCAAAAAAGATAATAATAATAACAAATTTAAACTTACAAGTTTTGGAAGAAATATTAAAGCGATGAGAAGTAGCTTGATAACTCCATACATTATAACATATCATGTGAGCAAGATTAGTTTGAAATCTTTTCTATTGAAAACAAAACGACACAGAATAAATAATTTTTCTAAATTTCTAAAAATAAATAAATTTGATCAGGAAAACATTTCTAAACAATTAAACATAAACAAAAGTAATCTAGCTGAGTTTAATTGATCACTTCATTATATAATGTGTGAAAATTTTATATAATTTGCAAAAATAGTTTTCATTCTTCGCCGAAATCATCGCCAGAATAGAAGATAATTGTAAAAAATTAATGCGTTATTAAAGATTTAAATAGAATGAATGAAGATCTTTGTGAAAGAATATATTTCTAATTTAGACATTGAGGTCGACGTATCCCGTATTTGGTAATCAATGTCATTATACCCCTAAAAAGGCACGGATTGCGATACACAAAACTAATGCTACAGAAGTTTAAATCGCTTTTATAGTGTATAATAAAAAATAAAGAAATACTTTTATAAGTTTTTCATAGCTTTTTGCATGCGCTCAGTGTTTGGGGAAAGTGTTGCCTTTCCATTGAGTGAGTGACAGTCCAAAGCTAGAGAGGGCTGCGTATTTTTGAGCTCTACCTGAGCACTTGTTGAGAGAATCTGAATCAAAATTCTCACTATTATTACCGAAAGAAACACTTTTATACGGCTTTCTCTCAGCGAAAGCACCGCATAAAAAAGTATTCCAAAACTAAGTTTTATTGTTTGTTGAATTTGTATTGTAACTATAGTTCAGAATAAGTATAAATAAGTATATTTTGTTGGCACAGGTATTCTTGTCCTGAAAGTCAACCACTACTCTATTCTCAGAGACTCTATTGTATGCGAAATGTCTTTCAATAGTTTTTTCTAATTTCATTAAATATCACTCTTTTCTTATGACTGAAATTCTCAGCCAAAAGATGACACAAATATTAGTTTTATATGAAAAGCCCTTACAGTAAGAGAAGAATGAGAGGGGAGAGAATGGAAATGGAATTATCATATGTGTGTCATAAAGGAAATAACCCACATATGGGTGTTTAAGAGCCGTTGAGAACTGTATAAACACAGCACAGCATATCGTTTTCATAGGCAAGGTTTACACTCATTTATCTTAACTATTCTTCAGAATTATATTATGAAAAAGTGAATTAATTAGCATTTTTTGTGTTTATGCTGTGCTCATGTCATGATATGCTGCCAGCACTTTCTATATGTGCTGAGCAATTTAATCATACCTTCACCGCACCTGACACTAGGGTTTCTCTCTCTTTTTAACAAACATATCTATCTTTCAATCCGCACCTATCAAACACTGAGCCCCATAGCCAGAGGTCTTAATTTTGAACAATTTCGTTCGTTTGATCAAGCGCACATCACTTAATGGACAGGTTTGTTTGATTTGAACTGTTCTCTGAACTGATATTTGAGTCAATAATTCATGTTTTTGTTGAATAATAGATAAGTTTTAAATATTTTTCTGATTTAATCATTTGTTGAAAGAGAAATATAAGTCATAAGTATTTGAATATTTATTGAATATGTTTTCAAAACTTCAAAGTTTATTTTGTTTTTGCCTCCAATTCTGAGTGAAAGCATGAAAAGTCGAATTCTTTAGAATTTTCTCTTTAATTGTATAAGTGCTGATTCAGATAATTAGGGTGAGTTTACTTGTGTAGGGAACGTTTTGAAGGATCATCCTTGTTTGTTAGTTTGGCAATAACGCCCTGACCAATTTTGAGAGTTCAATAGAAATAATATCTAGCCTATTTTTGGTTTAGCGTTGTATACAAAATGTCCAGGTGTTGAAAATACTATATTTAACGAGGAATTTTCAAATTTTGGAATAAACATATCACGTTTTATAACATGGAAAGTGAGTGTATTGTTATTTTATTGAAGAGCACCGGTAGCCCACAGACAGTCCATACACCTGCCTGTGCAATGGGCGGATTGTCTTAAGACGAACAAAAAGATCACTTAAAGCCATACATTTGATATAATTGTTTTCCTTAATAAGCGATAAAACAAAAATTTCTTAACCTTTTCGATAAGAACGAGTGAAATGAAGAAGAAAACTACACCTTATTGTTTTTGTGGGTTAGGGTCGTCTCCAAAACGAGGAGAATCTCCTATTTTTGACATAATTCACATTAAAATTCAAACTTTTTTTTTTAATTTAGTAAAACCTCTTTAATGCAATAAAAGTGAAACTTATTTAGCGATAAATAATGAAATTTTTTAGAAACTGATTGCGTAAACACAAAGAGAGTGAAAATACATTTACTTAATTCTCTCTCTATTTGTTTGTTTAGTTAAGTGTTTTTTGAATTATTAAACAACTTTTATGACCCATTTTCAGCTTAAATCTAATACAACAATAATATAATAAAAAGAATTATTAAATAAATAGCGAAATCAAATAAAAGAAAGCGTTTTACAAGTGCTTTCATGGAGGCCAAGGTACTCGACCTCAGGGGGTCTTCCTCGGACAGATCATTTTTCATTTTGCTTTTTTATTTTTCCCCAATGTTTGGGTTGATTGTACCAAATTTTTAGCAGGTGTACTGTAAAACTCAAAGTGATATTTAGGTCTACTCCCCCACCCCTTGGGTATTACTGATCGCATTCAATTTGAAAAACGAAAATAAAAGGAATATAACTCTTATCTGTGATTTCTTTCTTGAAAATTGAATTTTATTATTGAATTTAAATTAAATTTAATGACTTTTCATTGAGAAAGCGCTGCCATTAAGCGGAACAGCAGCCATTGTAAATTTAGATAACCAAGATTACAATCAGTTACTATCGGTTATTGAACGTTGTATTGCATAATTTTCGATTGTTAATCAATTTGTTCAGGCTCAATTAAGTCAATTAGCATTTAAACTTTAAATTATTTGGTGTGATCAAGGTGTTTCTGCTATAATTATTATTGTTATGTATTATTGATCAATTATAAAAAATTTTAACATCAAAATAATATTAGTTGGTTGTAGTTTATGATTGAGCTTGGTTATCCACTACAAAATTAAATGAAGAAATTACACCTTGATCCTGTTAAAAAAGTAGAAAGTAACTAGTTTATCAATTATTACACACAAAAGATAAGATGAAATATTGAATTGAATAAAAGTTAATACTATTTGATTGTATCCATAAATTGGCCAAACAATTAGTTCTGGCAGAAAACGTCTTTCTGTGGCCTTGAATTGCATCAAAACACTCGAATAGGCCAACTATTTTGTGGAAAAATACTGAGCTAAGGATACCTTGACTCTTTTTTATTGTCTTTCAGGTGCAGTGCAAGAGATCAATGAATTTTGACTTTTACTCAAATCAAATGCCAAAACAACTATTGCGAAGTCATTGCGATACAGATTTCCAGTGAAAGACATCACATTTTGTTTGATGATTTAGTAATAGACTTGAGATTATTGAGAATTGTTTGGAGGAAAATATAACTAAAATTTGCGTCAAAACGTCTTCTCAATAGTATTAGTAGTTTTGAATACATATTTCTTTGAATTGTATTTTTTGTAAGTAATCATCACTGATGGCCAGACTTTAGGGGGAAAGCGGGTTAACTGACTTCTGTGGAATACCTATCAAATATGTAAGGAGTGTGTCTGCACATGATTTGCTTGATTTATGTCTCGTTTGCGATCAATTTTTGTCTATTCTTGTCATCGCGTTTCTATGTTAAGATTTCGTCGAATCATTGAGTTTTGATTTTTTAGGCAATTTCCTTCAGAAATGAACGTGGGTATTTTCGGAAGGTTTTATTTTAAACTGGCAGGAGTAATGGGCAAAATGCTCATGCAATTGACCACCGGTGCATTTGTTAATAGTCTGTACCTTTGAGATAGGGTTTAAAGAGCCGAAGAGCACAAAAACTAATCACAGAACTAATGATCAGTCATTCGGTAATTGCTTTTGAAGCTGTGATAGCATTGAAGCCGATCACTGATCACCTATTGTTCAACACATTCAATACAAGATATGTCTGTAATCAGACAACTGTTCAATGTTTGTCTTCAATGTTGTCTTGTATTTGAAGGAAAGAAATCATTTGATTATTCGTTGCTTCCAAACAACTCTAAAGTATTCTCGATTTCATGCGTTTATCTCAATATCGCAATTGATTTTCAAACAATTTATTTAATCGAAAGCTATTTATCAGAAGATTTTTATTTATTATTATTATTCAAAGGATTAAAATTTAAACTTAAAATTACTTTCGGTTTGCATTTAAATTGAAAGTTAAGAATGAATTTATTTCTTATATTTTTCTTCCCATTTGAGAAAACTATTTCCTTTTGAGTCAATTAAAAGGTTATTTCTGAATACTTGTGTGAAATACCAGTAATTATCTAAAAATCAATATTAATGAGTATTTTGAGACAAGTCTGTTGTATAAATCTAATCTGGATTGTAATTCGCTTTCTTGGACCTTGACTAGCTCATTTTATCTCTCATTCAATGCAATTATTAACAATTTTCTCATTAAAAATAACTGAGACATTCATTAATGCAAATAAGACTTCTATTCAATACAGGTATTCAAAAAACAAGTAATTAATTACTGGTTTTCAATGATTTTCTTAATGAATGAAAAAATTAAAATTTATTTTAATATCAATTAGTTATATGTGAAGGTAAAAGACAGGAACAATAAACACACTTATTAAACAAGGATAATTTAATAAGTTATGAGCAAAAAAACAGGAGATGGGAGGGAATGACTTCATACCATTAGTGTTAATTTGATTTCGGTCCATATGTCAGTCGTGTAAAAGCTTCCCTATTCTTTACCCTTTTGCTCATCATTTTTCAAACAAAAAGATGTATAAAAACTACAAAAATCCCATTAATTTTGTGAAATATACGGTTATAATGAAAATCACTCAAATTTTTCAATAAAATGTGTAACAAATTGACTATAATTGACGGAATCCCTCCCAAATACCCTACCATCCGAAAAATTACAAGTATCATTAATGTGATGTATAATTATTTAACATTAATTATTTCCCATATTTTTCAATTAATCAAAACAACGCTTAACATTATTCTTCCCCAAACAAAATCTCAAGTGAAACTAACCTGAGCAATTTTAATCCAAATATTGGATCGCACAGCACAGACAGGAATGTCTATGTTTGGAAATCGAATATTGACAGTATTGAGTGTATAATAGCAATCATTCTGAGTCTCAATTATAAGCAATTTCTTCACCAAAAACAGATGCGAAGACAAAAGTTCCCAGGTTATTATCACAAATTTAAGCGCAAGAATATATTAAATATTAAAATATATTAAATAAAAAGAAGAGTTATCTCGATATAAGAGGAAAACTCATTACTCAGAAGAGACTCAGAAGAAACAAAACAAAACAAAATAACAGAATAAGAAGTTAAAGAATAAGAGGAAGAAATTGTACTAAAAGTTATCGTTTTGGTTTCTACCTTCCATAGGGCTAATGTAAAATTTGGAATTAGGAATTCCTTTCTGGTGAACCCTTTAGCTAACATTCTGGAATTACAGCCGCACTACTTTCTGATTATAGCCACTTTTCTATTCTTTTGATAGTCATCCTCTTGTCTACAGTTAACAGTAAACTACACTTTATGTGATTTGAATTGAAATAAATTTTAAGTTTTATTCTAACACTTGTTTGTGTTCACTGTGTTGGCCACTGAGTGTGTCCTCAGTACTTGGCCTCACAACCACCGCTGATGTTCCTGATCGGACCTGTTAACTAAATCGACATTCGACCAGGAATTCAAACCCCACTTGTGCTGAACTTTCGTTTAACATTAAGTTGTGCGGTCACAAATTATTTCTTATATTTACGATTAATCAAAACAACCCTTAACATTATTCTTTCCCAAACAAAATCTCAAGTGAAACTAACCTGAGTTTAATCCAAATATTGGATCGGGCATAGAGGAATGTCTGTTTTTAAATCAAATATTGACTGTATTGAGTGTATAATAGCTGTCATTCTGAGCATCGATTACAAGCAATTTCTTTATCAAAATAGATGCTAAGACAAAAGTTCCCAGATTATTATCAGAAAATTCAGACGCTATAATACGGTAAATATTAAAATATATTAAATAAAAAGAAGAGTTATCTCAATATAAGAGGAAACTCATTACTCAGCCGAGACTCAGAAGAAACAAAACAAAACAAAATACAGAATAAGAGGAAGGCTTACCTTTATTTGTGTTCACTCCGTAAAAATGAATTGTTTTTGAATTATCCGAATAAATAACAACAAAATT
>JAQGAR010000943.1:0-11290 GCA_034697865.1 Oribatida sp.
TCTCTCTCTCTCTCTCTCTCTCTCTCTCTCTCTCTCTCTCTCTTGCTTAAGCTAAATAATTGATTAAGACTATTTTGTGAACATTTATCATTTTTATTTTTATTGTAACCTAGAAGTAGAACACAAGAAAAGTGTTTTTCAAGAGAACAGAATGTAATTAATTATAAGTTGAGCGCAGTTTTTAACTTTTAAGATGTTTTTAATAATAAATAAATAAATGTTAATATTTATTATTAAATGTAATGATAGGAAACCTTTCAGACAAACAAAAATTAATTACTTATCCTTTGAGTTGAAGATTTTTCTTTATGTTTGGTCTGAGTGTTGAATTGATCTTTTAATTTAATTATTATTAATTTTAATCTATTTATAGATTTAATTTCTGTGCGTTTTCGGAGAGTAAAGTAATTTTCATGTTTTGGAAGAGCTTTCGATTTTCTCGAATGCATTAAATTTGCTTTTTTTGTTCATTTATAGAACACTTCAATTCAATTGTATTACAAATTTAATGCAATTATTATTGAATTGATTTTCGTTGTGATATAAAAAATTTGTTGTCAGCCCTTCGCATAACAGAAGAGCCTCACCTCAAGAGAAATACCAAACCTGTTATACACTGTAATACCTGTGCTATCAGACTCTCATTTTTCACGCATCGACTTTTGCTATAATTGTATCATTTGATTCACTTTCAGGTTTCGGAATATTTTTCATTTCATAAATAATATAAAAACTATTTATTATTTATTCAGATTTTATATTCCTATAAGTGATTCGACTCTTTATTATTCACCCATAAAAAGAAAAATCTATTCAATAGTTTTTTGTGTAATCTATTCTTCGGCACAGAATATAATGAATTCAACGAATATTATAATTAATTCTCATATCTATCACTTGTTTTTATTTTTCCAAATTAAAAATTGAATCAATTTTAAGAGATGCCGACTCATCTCTCATCTACCTGTCCATCGCTTTTATGTTTTGTTAATATACTTTCAATTTTCTAAATATTTGTCTGCAATTCATTTAAATTTAATCACGAATTCATAATTGTATCGAAAATTTTATCAAAAGCTTTTGTTTACATTCTAAGTACTGATTGTTATCTCATTAGATATGCATTCCTTTCCTAACTCTCCTATCAATTAAATAACATTTCATTCAATTTATTAAAATTATGACACATTTGATGCAGAATTTAATGCCTTATATTATAAAAGCCTTCAATTAATTGTTTTCGGTTCATAAGATTTGGTGCGAAAAACATCGCAAATATTAATATATTTATTTTTTACTAAAATTCTTAATTATATCTTACAATCGATTGGATAGACATGAGAACAGTCGTCATTGATATTCCTCTATCAATGCCTAACCTTTCATTTTGCGTGCAATCAAGAGATATTCATAAAAGTCAAGGGCGGGAGCGTTGTGTGAAAATGAATGAAAGAGATGAATATTAAACAAAACATTTGATTACATACACCGTAAATGTAATCGAAAAATTATAAGCATTTTAATGCATTTGCTTATAAATTACAGTAACCTTTGATAATCAAGGTGTCTTCAATTATGAGAGTAGCGTTCAGTCACTTTAGGGAAGTGTTTTAAAACTTTAAAGGTCTGATAATGTAAAAAATTATACTAAGAAGATGGTTCTTCTACCTTGATAGCTATTGTTAGATTAATAATGTATTCCTATTCTAAACCTTTTGTGCGGAAAAACCTCATTGTTTTTGGGTTTAAATTATATGAATTTTTGGTTGAATTTGAATTTTGATTGATCCTTAAACATTCCCTCAAATATAAAATGTTGAGGTAATTTAATTTTGAACTCCTGAATAAAACTTGGTACTTCATTTCATTCAATTATCAAGTTTGGCAAAAAACATCTCAAAGCCAGACATTTGTGATATTGGTTTTGTAATATAATTTTTGGCTCAAATTTATACATAACATGAGTTAAGAATTAGATCCAGAGATATCTTATATTTAAGCGAAACCACAAACATTTGGAATATTTGAGGCCTTAAGCGAAAGTAGAAGAGACTTATCGCAGGATTTTTCATATTTAGATTGAAATAAAAATAGGAATATATATAAAAATGTTTGGAAAAAATGTATAAAATGAATATTTTATAAATTGAAAAGATGTTTAACGTTATACAACATATCAGTATTTACTCAGTATTTTCTTTTCTTCGATAAGTTTTTGAATCTGAAATGAATTGCATTCAAAACGAAATTTAATTCGGAATTTCTATTCCTTTCATTCAATACTTTTCTTATTTCAAATTATTTTTGGAAATCATTAGAAAACTTTCAGTAATCAAATTTTTTTCATAGCTTTTGGGTATAATTAAGTTTAAATCGAATTAAAATTATTTATTGAATAACATTACTTAAAAATAACATTTTTCCGAACCATTTTAGTCACAATTAAACCGCAAGGATTGAGTAAAGCCCTACAAAATCCAAAAATGTTTTACATTATCCGCATTTTAAACACGGGTTTCATTAAAACCTTTATTACATGTTTTCCAAAAATTGCTTTGTTTTTAAAACTTATTTAATAAACCGTTTTTTTGTTTTATACTCTAAAATACAAAACTCTTATGTTTTGTTTCATTTGATTTCATTTCGAAACTTTTTAGTTTTGCTCAATATTTAACTTCATTTGCATTTAACAGTTAGAGCAAAGCTATAATATTATGGAGAAATAAAACGCATTTTAGGCATAAATCAGTGCTGAGGAGAGAGAAAAAGTGCTTAAAGTAAGAGTCAGTCAATATGTGAGCACAGAATCGAGAGAATAGAGAATGAATTTAGTGATGCATTGAATGCCATTAGTATTAACATTAGTCTAAGAGATGCTTACAGTTATACTTCTATTGTAATGACAGCGTAAGAGTAGCCAAGGGCTCACTCAACAAACCCTTAAATATAATTTGAGTTTTAATCACACAATTTTAAAATTGTAGTCTTGAGTAGCAATCGATATTCGTGCATGTTTTTCTCTTTCCTAATTTACATTTCACGACTTAAGTGAATTGTATTTTACTATTTGTCTCCGATCAAGTTGAATATTCCTTTCAAGTACATCAGACTGTAAATTATTTGTACACATATGCAAAATGTGCAAAATTTTCTGTGACTTTCATTTTCCTGAATACAATGTGTGATGCGTTCAATGCTTTGTATTTGTATATAAATTGTAAACTATTTCTAAAGGGAGAGAGAGGCGGGAGAGGGAGAGAGATGAGCGAGGAAGTGCTGAATGTAATGTCATCTGGTTTTCTGACATCAAAAATGCTTATTTTCATATAATAACGATTCAAATATATAACGAAAGAGTGAAACGTCTATATGTTGGGCTACGCTTTAATGCACTAATGTTTTGCAGTGAAGCGACGATTTTTCACAATTTGTGTCGAAAACCCTATCGCTCTGTCGTTTGGTATTATTGAGTTATAAGTGGCAAAAGTCATGGCATTAATAATAATAAATGATTAGTCAGTGATTTGTTAGACGCGAAGACCAAAAATTTAAATCACATCCAGAGATAATCATATCGTTTCACACAATTCATGTATTGTCGCACAAAAATATTCGGTTTTTTGTGACTTTGGATTGAATTCATTTCAGGCAAAGAGGGAGAGATATATAACAATTGAGGAGTGCTCTCCTTTGCGCTCATTCTTCATTTGTATGGCATTTAAATTCTCATCTTTTTATTCATTCGGAGTCATTTGCAACTATCGCCGACTTCTATATAATTAATTTCTGGGAATAATAGCTTTAATTATACACGTTTTTGAATCGAGTACAAATATCTTTTATAATTATTTCTTTTCTCATCGAAATATTCTGTTAATTATCGGATAAAATTAAAAATAATTGCTTTGAAAAATCTGTTTCCAACACAGAATTCGAGGAAAATGTTTGAATAAATTTTCATTTACTCAAAGAAAAAGCAATTTTCATATTCGAGAGTAAACTGAATATAATATTTGTTTGTGAATAAAGAGAGTGAATAATATATTTGAACGAATTTGCGCTAAAAATAGAGCTACGAATTGCGTTTATCATCCAATAAGCACCAGGGCCATCAACTTTTATAACCGTTTATAGACACATTACCTAGCAGAATAAAATAATCCTTAGAATAAAGTACCATGATAGATTGGGGCAAATCAATGAGAGTCCATTTCTAAATAGATAACTACCCACACCTCTGCGCATCACTGATGCAAATTCAGGGTTTATCCATTTCTATCAGATGATAGAGAATTTATTCAATGTATTTTGCTCTTGGAAAACATTATTCTAATTGTGTGTATCTTTTTGATTGTTATGTTGGCTCACAGATTGAAGACGCGATGTTGATGTTTGACAAACAGACCAATCGTCATAGAGGTAAGCGTCACAATAATTATTACTTTTTCCTCTACTCTTCACAATATTCTGAGCATATTTTGGAAGCAATGACTCGCGTTTTGCAACCAAACAGGAATCAGATTTTATTTTTGTTGTGCACTCATTATACGCAATGTTGAACGTCATTGCAATCAATAATAAATGCGATCCTTTGTGATGAACGCCTGCATAAAAAATGTTTAGCTTTTTATACAAATATCATTTCTAAAGAGAATCGACTGATATTTATTCGTTTGAAATGCGTTCACATTTTGTTTGTCTGTCATTGCGTTAAATTCTGGTCTTTTGTAATGAAAAAGTGTCTCTTCTTTTGAGCGAAATTATCTAATTTTTCCCAAATTCAATGTGTTTTTGTTTTTATCTAAATTTGTTGAAACTCTTTGCAAAACAGTTTTCCTATTCATTGAATAGTTATCAGAAAATAGACGAGAATTACTGAATAAATAATCTTCACTTTTGGCTATTTATTTACCGGAACATTCAATTCGCATTCAAATCTCTGTCCAAATATTGTATTAGATTTCCATTTCTCCCAATTTTCAGACAACGTTTCAGAAACAAAAGTTTTTCGTTTATTATTTAGTTTTGTATTCAGTGGTCACCAAGGGGGAATTTCCGAAATTTTGCCTGACCCCCAGTATTGGCCTAAAATCTCCTATTACGAGTTCGCGAAAAAGTACCGCATTTTTATCCTCTCCCCGACCCCCCCTTAGCACGAGTCGGAAAGTATATACCTCTTAGTTTATTAATCTTGGTGACTCCTGCTTATATTCTATACTCCGAGTCCTAACTAGAGTTGAGTTCAAACTTGTGATGAGTGGTTAAACTTAACAAAACTCAAGCGTAATATAACTGCATAACTGTCCAAATCTGTAGAACAATGTTGTTGACAATGAACTGGTTATCTCTAAGAGAACGCACAGAATAAAAAAATTGATCCCAACGACATACTACTCCCACATCAAAAGCGATGGCATATTTTCCTAATGCCTTCTCTATTAAATTTTTGAGTCTATTCCTTGTGCTCGAAGTTACTCAAAGTTACGCTCAGTATTTACCCAAAGGCTATATGTCTTTGTAATATATGGTTGAGTAAT
Organism: Oribatida sp.; assembly: GCA_034697865.1. NCBI lineage: Eukaryota > Metazoa > Arthropoda > Arachnida > Sarcoptiformes > Oribatida sp. Next base: position 5,538 of record JAQGAR010000943.1, read on the forward strand.
AAAAATCTATATTATATACAGTAATAGAACAGATGAAAAATCCATAGTAGAGATGACTGCTTAACAAAACAGTCAATAATAACCATTAGTTAAATAAAATTTTATATATATTTCCTTTTTCTCTGAGTACATAAATTTAGTTGAGTTAAGCAAAAGAATACGTCAGAAGTCAATAGTATATAAGTTTCGCTCATTTCCTTTAATTGTGTTTTTTATAATTCAATAGTTTTATTGTATTTGTGTTCGTTATATACCGCTCTGACTGTGTATATACAGTATATGTCTGAGACATCCTTTTATTTGATAATAACTGTGCACTGCTTTAGGAGACAAAACAGTTTCTTCACTGACGAAACTGTTTTGACATAATATGTCTCTTCTCTTCTGTCGGTTATATAATTCAGTTTCGATGTCTGTCCAAACATTGTTTACTCACAACCTCTCAGATCTATTGTATTCTTCGGTTTGTGGACGTAATGCAAATCCTGACAAATGGTGTTATTTATGAATTGCATAATAATTCACGAAATTCTAGTTTATTGCCAATAGATTTGTGCCAATCGTTTGATCGATAATTCGATTTATTCACGTAATTCGAGTAATCAATCAATCAGTCGATAATTTCATTCAATTTTCAAATTATTTTTTATTCTTATGGTTTGAATTCCTTTTCTGAAAATCGCCGGTAATTTGTGCTCCAAATGAGCTGAAAAGCACTGCCAGATGTAATCGGGTGTAGACTTCAAATTGTTGTTATGGTTACAAATTGTATTTAAACTTATAAAATACATCTTTAACTCTCATTGTTTGATTGTCTGAGAACATTGCTCATTCGTCTATCACCATGGTGGTATTTTTCAATCGGAAATTATTTAATCTGATTTGTGATACCTTGGCAATCTTTCCTTTGCAAAGTATTCTAATATAAAGATTCAGACAATTTCTTTATATTAAATTCAATCTTTTATTTATATAAAACTAACGTCTGGATCGCTCAGAGCATAGTTGTGGCCATACATTAGGAGCGGTTTATTTGATAGAATGAAATCCAAATTTTATTCTTCGCACAGAATATTCTGATTCTCTTATGTTTGAAATTCATCACAAATTAATTCTTTTCAGGAATAATGGTTTGGATTCAAAAACTCATTAATATATTTCATGAAATGACAGAATATTTTTTGCAGTGAAGGGATTCAAAGCTATTAATTGTAAGCCAAGTCTATACTGAGGTTTTTGCTTAAATATTCAGACAGAAAAACCTTAAGCCTTAAAAATGGGGTAAATTGTTAGTTAAGATCTTTTCTAATAATGCTTTTTATATTCATAGATAAGAATTTATAATTTGAGCGAAAGAAAAATAATTGTCTTTAAATCCCTCACAAAATGATGAGTTATGTTATGTTTGAAATAAAAACCGCACTTTCCTTAACCTCACACATAATCCCATGTATTTCCTAAATTGAGCCAAACTCGCATTAATAGGAGCTTGAATATTTTTGGGCAAATATAAAAGTTGAAACAAATCTCTATTTTATTAACAAGTTTTGTTGAAAATCCAAAAGAAAAATATGAAAAACCTTCTGACCCTTTATACTCATATTTACTCCCGTTTTCTCATTTGTCGTTCAATATTTGATTTTTGCCTTAACTCAAGATCTCTCCCTCTCTCTCCTCTTATTTGAAATATAATGAAAAATCTTGGTTTCATTCTCTCTTTGGACTCTATTTTTCTTTTCGACTTTTATTTTATGTTAAGAAATAAATTCTCTCTATTTTTCTATTCAGTGTCTTCTAAGTCATAAGCGATGATATATATTCTGATTCTAACCATTTGTAGTCCAATATATAATTCTTTAGTCAAATTCTTAAGCCTTACAATTCTTTTCTATTTATAATCTATTCGCGAGGACACAAAGATGCCCAGTGGGTGTTTGACTTCTTGTACCATTCAAATAACTTGTTGAAATTTCATTATAATTCTGAATGTTTAAACAATTTTTTAAAACTATTTACTAACTTATTTATAACTACGATTAAATGTACCAGTTTATGTAATTGAAAAGAGATTTGGATATTTCTTTGGTTATTGCCTGGACTTGCCTAGACTCATATTTGATGTATTTCATACCACATGTGCTTCACTTTATTCCTCGTAAAATTATTGTATAATTAATTTTGAGCCAATTTTATTGAATTTATAGTTCGTGTCCAACATTTTCATTAATAATTTCGGTTAAATATTCTTAATATTCCATTCTATAGATTATTATATTCATTAACATGTAATCTAGTGATTAGTTTTAGAGATATTACTTGAAAACTGATTGAAACCCAGAACATATCACTTTATCATTTTGATTACTTGGCTTCGGTAAGACTCTTACCGTAAGAGTACCATGAGCTTTTTTGTATTGGTGAGATAATCGAGTCGTTTTTCAGATGACAAATATATTAGAAGTAATTTATTTATATAACTTCTATTAATATTTAATCAATAGTTTTATTATTTACACAATTCATGGTTTTTTCTGAATAATTAATTGTTTTGGAAATTGAATTTTAAAACATTTTGATTCAGATATTGATATGAAGACTTATTTTCATTAAATGATGATTTCGAGCATTAATTTGCTTTTTAACCAAAACTGGTCATAAATTTAAATATAATGGAAGAAAAGTCAGAATCAGAAGATAGACATAAATATAATGTCTGTATTCATACATATTGTGTTTTGTTTGGCTCTAATTTATAGCAGTTGTGCTTTACTTATATTTTCAAATAAAAATATTATTTATTAACTCAAACTTTTCTCTTTTTGTGAACACATTTATGCTTTTTAGTCGCCATTCATCACAAGGAATAAAGATATTCGATTTATTGCTCGCTATGTCTCCTCTCTCTCTCTCTCTCTCTCTCTCCCTCTCCCTCTCTCTCTCGCTCGCTCGCTCGCTCTCTCCCCTCCACTCCTGTCGCACATACACTTGTGAGGGGAGCCTCAGTGTACAGAACACCCATCGAGAAAATTAATTTGTGAATTTGTCATTTCATGTTTTATATATTGGCATTTATTTTATTCTGCGCTATTCTGTGCATTTCTAACCACAGATAATTCATATTTCTATTGTTAGCTTGTTATTTTCAATCGTTGATTGTTTATTCAACAGAAAATTTTGGTAGACCAGTCTCAAATTAAAATTAACAAATGTGGTTAATTTGAACGGGATAAATTTCTTGAAAAGGCCCGAAAATACAAAATGCTTGATAAACAAAATACCAGATTGATTAAATCTTGTGGTTTTTGCCCGAGATTTGTTCATTCATGTTTATCTCTGGTCAAATAATGTTATTCGTGTGAAAATACATTCAATTATTCATAACATTCGTCAAATTGATTGAATGGACTCAGGTATGGGTCTTATCGTATCTGATTCGTCCCCAGAGTATTGTCATTGAAGAAGTCGTTCCTCTATTCTCACACTTTTTTATTTATGTCTTTTGTTTTGTCTGTTTGTTTGTTAGATAGGAATGGTTTGCAATACCAGTGCTTTTGTGTGTAATTGATAGGGAAAACGACACATAAAATCAAATCAAATAATAAATTATTATAATAAAAGACTTGTTTTCGTTTGCAAATAGAAATGACTCTTATGCCACATAGGAAAGCCATGTGTCGGGTGTCATGACTTTAATTTATTTGCACCTTCGCTGCCATCCATTTGAGTCAGTTTCCCATTAATTCCTTGCCATCAATGTTAGTATCTTTCGGATAATATGCTTATTATTTATATGTTATGTTTAATATCAGTTGCCTCACTTTCTCCTACAGTTATTCTGTGCACTATTTGCACTCGAATGCATATGTCAGGTGCACATAATTTTTAATGTCACTCATCATTATATTCTATGATTGTAGTCACAGAGCACTGGTAGCTATGATATTATGATGAGTTGCGTGCACTCATACAACACACACATAATGTACAAAATTAAAACATGGCACAGACTTCCAGACTAAAAGATTAGCCAAGAATCTTTATATTTATTAATGCAGTCACTGAATAATATCCAATTTTCATGCGATCGGACACAGAATGGTATCAGTTGTGTGAATGGCTTCACATCCGATGCAATGCATCAACTCTTTAACCAGAGTTTGAATAACACTTTTACTGGGATTCCAAGATATAACCCTCCTATTACTCTCTCTCTCTCTCTCTCTCTCTCTCTCTCCCTCCCTCTCCCGCTCTCATAAGTTGTCTCATTAAGAGAATGAGTGACTTTACTGTTGTCAGTCTCACTGTTTACAGTCTTTGCCATAATAATTATCATATGGACAGCAGCTGCCTTTCATTTCAACTGTTCAATGGTTTCCCGGAAATGTATTACCCGGGTCTTAATTATTATTTTCGTTTACTTTAGTTTTTTAGCAGAGTTTGTGTTGAGCAATACATTTAGTAATACAATACCTGCTAATGATGTCGTCCGCAATCGGATGAGAAGACGGTGCCGTAGCATAAAATCCCTGTCCTCTTTGTCTGATACTCAATGAATTACGCAAACATTCATTTGACTTAATTATCATTTTTGTTATTTTTAATGAATAAAAAATTCTGATGTTTTTTGATGAGTAAAAACTTTTTGATTAAATAATTGAAACGACATTTCATATGATTTTCATTATCTGAAAAGCAAATGAAAAACTGTTTTCATACAAACTTCAACTTATTTTTTCTTTTGATATAAATTATTATTTTTCTCTCATTTTTCTCATTTATATTAAGTTTTTCCGTCGTTTCTGTTCTTCAGATATAATATACTATTTATTCTATTCTTCGGATCTGTTCTCAACTTTCATATAATTAATATACGAAAAGATGTTGAAAACATATTCTGTGCTTAAATTTAATTTAGAGAATAAACAGCAGAAAAATAAACTTTTTATTTCTGAAGAGAGAATAAACGGAAGAAAACTGCAAATAATAAAATGACATTTAATTTGCATAAAACCCTCGCTTTATAACAAAAACCGAGACTTTATTGAAATCATAATTTAATTTTGAAAATAAATAGATATTATTGTTATCTTAGAGCCAAAGAAAGCGAGTTTTAGGTCACTCACAAAAAATGTTTAGTTTGTTGAGTGTAAATGTATTACAGAGAAGAATATTACACTGTCTTAGAGTGGGTTTCCATAGTTAACCATTTGTATCGGTTCTCACGAACACCAGTTTGGAAGTTATAACATTAACCATTATATGCCGCACACAACAGATAATCGAAGAATCAAATCAAATAAACAATAGAAATGATGAACATTCTGGCGGTGAGAGAGAGAGAGAGAGAGAGAGAGAGAGCATATAAATTTATTGAGTAATTTTTTCTGACTCTGAACTCAACTATCATATAAATAAAATCATTACTTTTAGGCAAATAAATTATTTTCGCATATTTTCTGCATTTGAAACATGTATTTCATTCAATGTTTTTGTTGTTTTCTTCTGATTATTCAATAATTTTGCTTTTTTTGTTGAATTGATATTTAAGTTAATGTTTTCTACTCTTTTCTTAATTTGTATGCCTTTGAGATTAGATGAGCCGATGTTTTATAAACTTTTTTATTCCACGAAATACTTATATACGTTATTATAAGCTTTCAATTTATTGTAGAATACAGGCTGTAGAATAAGATCAGTGCAAAAATGCTAATGTCTTTGAAATTGATTGCAACCAATGATTGGTGTAATTAGTC
>JAQGAR010000944.1:0-11284 GCA_034697865.1 Oribatida sp.
CACAAATAGTCTTTGAGTGTTTAAGATTCATTAAATTTAAAATCCGGAGGAATCATCTTTATACATTTTTCAAAGGTTATAAAGGCATTCATTGATAGAGCTCTGCATTGATAGACTTCCACTTTTAAGATGTTTTCAAGACATTCATACAAAACCAAGACAAACAAGAAATGGAAAACACATTAAACATACAAAAAAAAAATCATTGATTTTTTTATATTTTATAAATTTTGTGGTAATTGTTACAGAAATGCAATTAAACTATTGTATATTTAGTTTATCTAACTGGATCAATTGGAATGGTTGGTTAATTTAAATTAAACTCAATTGGCTCTGCTCATAACAAACGTAAATCAATAATAATGAAAAGGGAATGAATAGACTCTCACAATCTCAAATTTTGAACCGAGATTTCAACCATGTAAACTTTATGTTGGATAAAAATATTAACAGGGTGACTTAGTTTCACCTAGCTAAATAATTTAAACTTGTCAAAATGTAAAAATCAGCAGAACATCAAATGATTGCCCATTGTCAGTAACTGTTGCTCTCAATGATTGCTTTGAAGGGTTTGTTCTGCAATTCGTTACGTCTTTTGCTCTTACTTTCAATTCAAGCGTTTGTTTACAATTCGTTTGGTTTGAAATAAATTTTAAAATATCGGTAATAAAAAAAACTGCCGAATAATGTCTCACAAGTCCTACAACCGTCCCCTTCAACACAAAGAGTACATAAAACTCAAATATATGTCACAAACTGATGATAAAAGTAATAACAATCAAAAGAAGACCAAAAAGAAGAAATTGGTTCCAAACAAATCTAAAAAGTATTTCAATTTTTATTAAAATGATTAATTGAAATAATAATCGAATTAATTGTTAACAGAATCCGAATCTTCGACGACGACATAGATTTGAAGAATTTAGAGCCAAAAGGAAGCGACGATGAGTTGTATTTCGGTACTAAAGAAGAGAAACCAGTTATTGCCGGAGTCTTTGATGAAAGACCTCTTCATATGAGACGCAAAGATATCGATACAAATCGTTGGAAAACAATTGGCTTTAATGGTGTGGAAGACAATCATCAAAATCAGAAGACTTCTAGAATTAAATCAGAAAACGTTTCCACCAAAAAGAGAAAACCAATGGATTCAGAAACAGATTTATCCGCCGATAAACACAAAAATTCGACTCAAAACTCAAGACATAATGAAAGACAATCAGACAGTGATTTATCGCCGCAAAGAAGTGAGACAACAAATATTCAAACGAAACGCAAACGAAATGATTCAGACAGTGATCTCTCGCCTGAAAGACCCTCTAAAGAGTCTGTTTCTGATGTCGGTCACAAACATCGATCTAAAAGTAAAGCTCATTACGAAAAAGATTTATCGCCTCCAAGAAATTGGCCCAAAACCATCAATAAAAGACATGACTCTGATAGTGACCTCTCTCCCGAACGGCCGACCAAAGAGACAAATCGTTCGAGAGATCGGTCCAGAAGTAAAAGTTATAAAGAAAAAGACTTATCCCTTCCGAGACATGTATCCGCTAACAATAATTCCAATTCAAGACGACGTGACTCAGACAGTGATTTGTCTCCGCCCAGAGTTATCAAAACTGCCAACACTTCAAATGAAGACAAAAAGAAAGAGCTGACTCTCGGGGGTAAAAAAGCAGGACTTTCCGACGCAAAACTTTTACGCGAAGAACTAATGGCCACAAAGAAAAAAGAAAAGAAAATGTTTGAAACGATAAGCGACGAAATGTTAGGCAAAAACGCAAAGACAGTGTTTCGGGACTCAAAATCCGGTAAAATTCGAGATTTGGAAGAAGAGGCTCGACTTCAGCGCCAAAAGGATTTAATTAAAGATAAAATCGATTCCGAAAAGAAAGCAAAATATGAAAAGTGGAGTAAAGGTATGGTTCAAACACAACAAAGACAGGAGAAAATCGAATCCGATTTATACGAAATGAGTAAACCTTTGGCCCGGTATGAGGCCGACGAAGACCTTGATCTTTTGCTCCGTCAAAAGGAACGAGATGACGACCCAATGCTTGAGACCATCAGGAAGAATAAGACTAATAAACAAATGCGAGAGGAAGGAATTAAAGTAAGACCTGAATATAAGGGACCGCCACCGCCTATGAATCGGTTTAGCATAAAACCTGGCTATCGCTGGGATGGTGTCGACCGATCCAATGGATTCGAAAAGAAATACTTCGACAGAATATCTAATAAAGAATCGACTTTAGAGGAGGCCTATCGCTGGGCCACAGAAGATATGTAACCCCTATTAGACTTGATTTCCATTTGTATTCAAATGTAATATATATTGAAAGCACTCATCAAATCAAATATATTGTGTTTTCAATCCATTTATTTTTAAAATAAAAGATTTAATCATTTTATTTAAGAATTTATTGTTTTGTTGTGTTTTGGAGGCATTTGTCAGTCATTTCATGTAATTTATGAAACGGTAAACAAAAACATGTGTTCAGTATTTGTATTTACATTTCATTACAAACTATTTTTAAATATTTAATAAAAATTGATTCAATTATTTGACTTTAATTTGAATAAATGGCTTCAAAATTATTGAATAATTCGTTTAAAGGTTTATTAAATAATTATTTCAAACTAAGTAAAAGTTTGTCGTCGTTTTCAACGCTTAATGTCACTCAAAGTGATCTCAACCAAGAAGTGATTCAAATTCCAAAAAGAATTGAAAGGTTTGTCGGATTCGCGATTCAAAAGAGTTCATAATTCTAATGATTTTATATCTTTCAGGGGTCCGACAGATATATTGCGGGCTTTGGCCGAAACCGTTGAAAGGGTTTGTCTAACCTTTGATTTTAATTCTCAAACTCTTAACAATAATTTAAATATAATTATTGCAGGACTTGAGTGGACCCGACTATCGTTATGTGGACGACCCTTTCCTAACTCCTGTCAGCAATTATCAAAAGGTATTAATTGAGTGAATTGAATAAAGCTTTAATTTAAATTGTTTGCCAATAAAAGCGTGTGTTTTCGCTGTCTAAAGAGTCGGGTCGTCGAGCGGCCAAATATGTGTTCGAAGAATTTCCCGAACTCTTCTTCAGAGATAATTCTGAACCTAAGGTCGAAGCCTTCACTTATAAAGATATTTACGATGAGAACACAGAAGTCGATGAAACAGATCTCAAGAAATGTATTGCTCGTAAAGAAGTCAATCATTCAATTATTTGTTACAAGAACTTAGTCCGAGACTCAAAACCAATTAGTTCTGAGAATTTGCAAAAACTATTGGAACTAGTCTCTTTTCACAACTGTGACGATCCACCCGATATGGACTTCATTACCGAAAAGATATTTATGAAACCAACGGATATTCAAAGAGCTGTTTGGAAAGACAATGGATTTGCAGAACAATTGTTTAGTGAAATACAAGAAAAGACAAGTGAGTCGTATTGCGCTCTAATCCAAGGAATGGCTAAATATAATCAGTCGCAGCGGGCGTTCCAACACTATCAAGAAATGATCGAAAAGGGCTTTAAATTGAATGTCAATACTTATAACAGTTTAATAAAAATAGCGCCGATGTTGAGAGAGTCGAGTGACTCCCGATGGCTATACATCGAAGATATTCTCAATGCTATGCGAAACAATGGAATAAAACCAAATTTGCAAACATTCAACAATATTTTGGAGGTTATCACTCGTCTCGGAACCAATAGATTTGCTCAAAATTTGGCCAAAAAGACTTTGGTTGAGATGACAACTGTGTTGGGCATCGAACCATCGCTCGCCACTTATTATCATCTGCTTAACATATATTATAAAGAAAGGGGTGCGTTCCCTTCTGTCTTATATGAAATTGTGGATAGAATTGAAGACAAAGAATTCGAGATTCAAGATCCAAATGATGGTAAACTTTAAGCCATTAATTCGACTTTTAAACAATTGTTCAAATTTCAGTTCACTTCTTCGGTAACGCAATGAATATCTGTAACTTCAAACTCAAAGACATATCACTCGCGTATCGAATCCACAAAATGCTCGACAGTTCTAAGAATTACAAATTTTTGGGAAATGTTTTGAATGAATCCAATTATTTGTAAGTTTATCTTAAAAACAATTATCATTTGAGTTCATCCAATCTTTTGATCCAATCTTATAGCCAACAATTCTTTCGGTTTCTTTCAATCGCTGAAGACATTAAAGTTTTTATGGAATTTTATGATAAATACGTTCCACACATTTATATCCCGGAAGTTAACACCGTTTTTGATATTTTGAGATCAATAGATCTGTACGAAGCCTACCATTATTTGCCTTCAATTTGGGAAGACTTCAAGAATTTCGAATACGTAACAAATGTTAAACTCACTGAAGAGATCTTTTATTTGTTCACAAAACCAAAAGAAGATAAGGATCTGCAGAAACAATTCGCTGAAATAGGTTTTAAACGCTTAAACTTTTGTTGTTTTTTAGATTTGGTTTTGTTTTTTCAGTTACTGAAGGCATCAAAACATTGGAAAACAAAATTGAATCCCAAACAAAAAGCGGGCATTTGGTCGTTGTTCAGTAAGTGTTATCGAACAGCACCAATAGGTTATTAAAAGATTGTCTCAATAGGTTTACGGGAAAATTACTCGGATCTGCAATTGATATTTATTTAAATAATGAAGATCTGAAACCTGTCGTAGAAATTATAAAGAAGTTCTCCGATGAAAATGAGAGGAAAAATATTATCGGAAACCCGAGGTTTGCCTCAAATTTCAAGTGCTTTGAATTTTGTCAGTCAATGACTTCTCATTATTCCAGTTCTCAAACTTTCGTCAGACTATGTCTTAAAGCAATCGACGATAAATTGTATACTTTTGCCAAACATTGTATTCAATTGTCTATAGAGATGTCTTTGAGTGAAGTCTCTCTTCAAGTCATAAAACACATCAGAGAATCAGATTTGGACCAAAAAACAAAGTCAGTCTTAAACCTCTTTCACATAATCTTCTAAAATTAATTTCGTTATTTACAGAGATATATTTGAAGAAATTTCTGGAGAAAATAAAATGTTGGCAGAAGAAGCGGCAGAAACAACAACTAATGAACTTAATCTAAAGGATCCGATTCATTGAACCCTTTCATCAAATCTTATTTTTATTTGTAATATAATTTTCAATAGAAAATCATTTAAATAAAATATTTGAGTTAATCCTATGGTTTCAAAATTAAAATATGGTTCCAATAGCTCGACAATAATCAATAATCAATTGACTCAAAGAATTATTGTTAAATTTGGACACAAATGTGAGCGAAGATTTGAGTAAACATTGTTTACAAACAACACAACAAAACTAACACTTAATTTATGGGCGTTTTTTAAAAGAGCTTATCATTGATTGTCTCCATTGAACTCAAATTGTTTTTCTTTGAATTATAATTTAATCCCAATTAAATGAATTACTTTATTTCATTTAAAAAGTGATCTATAATTAAGTCATTTCCTATAATATCTCACATCATTTGAAATGGAGGTAAATATGTTTTTATTTTAATTTGAAATTTGCATTAAAATGAATTTGAAATCGGGTTTAAGTCGAGTACCAATCGGTTCGCCGACAGCGATGACCTCTCAGGTGACAACTGCGACCTCAAGAAACTGACGGCAGAGTGTGAGAAGTGGTCGCATAAAAATGATCTGCAGGTAAGTCTTCCCAATCCATGACTTTTCTGGTGAATTGATTTTGATCCGATTGATGACAGCTTTTATCTCATTTAAAACAAATGAGTAATAATTTAATAAACAAAACCGAAAACACCAATCAGTCGATCGATAGTCTAGTCTTCGAAACAAAGGTTTGAAAATAATTGAAAAGAAATGAAACACTAATTGATTTAATGGACTGACAGATGCATTGCGTGAAAGTCGATAATGTCATCAATGAGTTCCAAATGTTAGCCAATTCTCAATTTGTAGAGAACAGGGTTTATGACGAAGAGATGGAAGACATTATCACTAGCGGTCAAAACATCCAAAATGAAGAGTCGATTAACCCTAAGAGCAAAGAAGAAGAGATTTTAAATAAAATCAAAGTCTCCTTAAATATTGGTTTGGATTTTCTGAACCAAAGGTTTGATTGCGTTTCAAACAAAGTGTCACAAAACGATTCGGACGACGAAAACGATGAGATTTTGGAGGGACTCATATCAAACAGTGCAAGAGATGAGTACTCTCAAAGAGCTCTTCCATATATTATTGGAAGCGAAGACTTCATTAAAGATAATTATGTGGGTCTCAGTAAAGATAATTATGGAGAAGAAAGTCCTGCCATTGATTTGTCAGAGACTCGAATTGACAGCGATTTCAGTGTTAAAAGTGTTGAAAGTGACTCAAAATCAAATACATTCGAAGCGCAAAACATAACGAATTCAAACAATTTTAACGATTATATTAATGATAGTGAAGAAGAACCCAACGATTTGTTCGGAACTATACCGAAGAAAACTCAGGAATCTGACGACTTGTTTGATTCTATCCCTAACGAAGAGCCAAACGACTTGTTCGGAAATGTCCCTAAACCCCATGAAAATACTCAAAAAAGTATTTCGAGTAGTGATGAAAGTGATTCCGAACCATTTGCTTCAGAAGACAAAGTGAATGTGACATCAGAGAGAAATGAAAGCAATCAAATTAAACCATCGATGCCTTCATTTCATGACGAGCTCTCAGCTCGTCTTAAAGGCAAGAAACCAGATATTCCTTCATTTGATGACAAAGATGAGACTAAATCCCAGTCTATAGTGAATAAGAATCAGTTGAAATCTGCACTGAGTTTTGAATCTGAAAGTAGTGATGAAAATGAATCCATTTTCAAAGTCACTCAAACTAAACATAAAATTGAAAACAAACAGAAAAATGATTTGTTTGGTGAAGAGACCACAGAGGAGACCACTGAGGAGTCACTCTTTGCTCCTAAACCTCAAGGACTAATTTCTGCTGACAAACAGATTAATAAAGTTTTGCTAAATTCTAAGACTCAAAATATTTTAGAAAAGACTTCAACAAATTTGTTCGATGACGACGACGACGATGAGGACGACCTCTTCGGTGCCATCAGTAAGAAGATAAATAAATCATTGAAACCAGTTTTAAATGAAACTTCTGAAAAGGTTTCAAAAAGTTTTACTCAAAGTGATTCCTATCAAAAGAAACCTTTAGTTTCAAAACCAAATCTTTTTAGTGATGACGAAGAAGGCGACGACTTATTCAGTTCCGTCTCTTCTAAACCTAAACCAAATGTACAAAATTCTGATGCCTTCAAACCTATAGTCAAACCAAATATAAGTTCTAAACCACTGAAACCGACAGATAGTCTGATCGGAGAATTAAGTTCTGCCTTCAAAAAGAAGAAGTTATTGAAAAGCGACGACGAAAGTGATTCTAATTCTGAAAACGAGTTCAAAGTAAATAATTTGAAAATCAAAAGTCAAGATTCTTCTGACGACAGAACTATAAAAGAAATGAGTCCTTCGAATGCATCAGAAAAAATTGAAGAAAAGAATGACTCACTTTTTAATGACAATATCTTCAATGAAAAGACGTCCTCTGAAACTGAGAGTGAAATTAAAACAAACGATATATCGATTCCCAAGTCTTCTAATGAATCTAATTTTTTAAATAATGATTTCTATATAGAAGAGTCGGCTTTACCTCTAACTAATGATGTGCTCAAACACAGAGTAGCACTGGGGGCCAAACTGAATCGTAGGCCTCCCTCTAAAAGGCTACTCAAAATGACTTCGATCGCAGATTTTGATCAGAATTCAACAAAACAAGAAACCATTCCAAATGTTGAAGAGGAAGAACGGCCAATTGCTGCCATCAGAAAAGTTAAGACCGTTTCCAATATATTGGACGACCAAATAGAAGACAAACCAAATGATGTAAAATCCGATCTCTCGATCGAAAACACATTCAAATCTATGTCCAATTTAATTAAGTCTCCCTCTACTGAAGAGGACGACATATTCCCCACTCAAACAAATATTTCAAAGAACCAAAATATCAGTAAAATATTTGAAAAATCAGAAAATACATCGATTCTTGCCTTCGATCATTCAGGAGATAACGAGGAATCTCTCTTCACGTCTAACAAAACTATTAAAAATGATATATCAAAGGGAACAGCCAGTAGTAAAGGTCTTTTTGATACATCTGACAGCGATGACGACAACTTCTTATCAAAAAAGTCCTCGAATGTGATTTCAAATATTATAAAGCCGTCAAAGAGTGAAGTTTTTAATGACGTTTCGAGTACTGACTCGAGTCTCAGCAATAAATCCGATTTGAAAATTGGAAATTCGAAGCCATCGGTCACTCTTTTCAGTGACAGCGATGACGATGACCTATTCTCTGCGGTGACCAAGAACAAATCGATTGAGAAAAAGGCTGAAAAACCGATTACTAGAATTGAAACCCGAACTCAAAAGTCTGAGAAATCTCCCGAAAAGATTAAGAAAACGAATTCACTTTTCAGTGACGACGAAAACACAGATCTGTTTGAAAAGAAAGAAATTAATTCAATTAAACCTAAAACTAAAACCAAACCGTTATTCGATTTGGACGACGACGAGGACGACGACGGTATGCCTTTCCTCTAATATTTTCTCTGTTAATAATAATTTCGATAAAATACAGATATATTCGCAGCCAAATCATCGACTAAGACATCGATTTCATCGAAGAGTAAACCCAGAAAAGAGAGTCAGAGCTCCGATCTGTTCGACGATCCACTTTTTGCATCGCGCTCTTAGACTCTTAACAAACCACTAATCATTGAATCAATTTTGAGATATTTTATTATTCTATTAATTGTTTTATTGTTTTTTAGATTTATTGAATCAATAGATTATATAAACGCTTATAAGAATCTGCGGACAAAAGTGCCGAACGAGTCATACAATTAACACTTAATTGAAATCAATCTAAAAAAGAGCTCAATTTCGATACCAAATCGACTCCGAATCAATAAATATTAATGATTATTATTTTGTTTTAACTAAAACCAGGATAACATTTATTCCTTTAATTAATATATGAATTGATCGCAAAATACATTTTATAATTGAATCACTTTTTTATTTAATTGTCTGCAAAATTGTTTAAATAATTGATTTTTTAGTTAATTAGTATTAAACTAACTGTTGATAAGTTTTCTACAATTATTTAACAAAAAAGTAAATATATTTTAATATTTATTATAGAATTTATTTATTGTTAATTAAAATGTTTACAAATATAACAATTATTTTTGCAATACTTTGGTTTCGAGTGATCAGTGATTACCTCTTTTTAACCTTTGATTTGGGCCGCGAAGAGCCGGAGTTATCATTATTGGGCTGCACCACAATCTGTCCGGTGGCGATCTCATCTCGAGTTTCATCCGACACAGACTTCAGTTTTTCTTGAGTTTCTAAGAAAAACATCAGATCTCTGACCTGTTCCTGAAGTTCTTTCACTTCTTTGTCTTTAGTTGTCTTCAATTCTTTAAGAAGTGTTTCAGTTTCGGTGATCTTCATTTGCCAACCGATCTGATTGTCGCGCAAACACTTATTGAGTTCGCGCTCTTCTTTCAGTTCCGATTGGAGTTTATTTAGTTTTGTGGACAACTGATTAACTTTTTTATCCAGAACCAATTTCTCCTTAGTGACAACCGTTAAATTGGCTTTAAGTTCGTCGCGTTCTTCGACTATTATCTTGTTTTTATCGACAATGTCCTCAATCTGTCGGTGAGCGTCGGACTCAATGCGGGCCAACGTCTCTTCAAAGTAATGTCTCTGAGCCTCCAACTGATTGGTCAACAGATATGTGTACTCCAACTGAACCGAATCGATCTTCTCGTCATTATTTGGTTGATTGCACTCCACTTCAACAGGTTTTCCGTCTTTGTTTTGAAGCAATCGGTGAACATAATTATCTCCGGCGTAATCCCAAACTCTATTATTTGAGCCCAATTGCATGGCATACGTGTGCTGTGTTTCCGAGTAATGTTTGTATGCGTGGCCCTCATTATAGCGCCCACACCCTATATGACCACAAATAAGACAAATCCATAGCGTGTCCTGTTGTGAGGCCTGTGATCCGCATTCGAAACATCGATTGTCGGGAATCAGTTCAGGTGTTTGACAATATCGACAGACCGGACAACTGCTGTCACCCCATTTGTCGAGACACCCGCCGTGAAAGGAATGATTGCATAAAATAGTGAGAATTCCCTCAACTGATTCATCCATCCTTTCGAGACAGACGGGACAAGTGGGCAGTTCTGTGAAACCGGGAACCGGAAGACATGAGTCATCTGACTCTTTAATTGTCTCGATCTGTGCCACAAACACCAGATGACAGACTTCCGGTTCGATTGAATTAAAGGGAATTCCATTGTAGGCGTTGTAGAACTCATCAGCACTTCTTTGATTTGAAAACTTAATTAAAACCATATATTGATTCGGTTTATTGTCTCTTATTATTCGAATGTGTTTTATATCTGAATTGACGGCTGCCGTGAACTGCAAGACATCGTGTATTGTCATCGCCGCAGGAACTGACAAAATGCAGACCATTTCACTCCTCTCCGACTCTTCTCCTAAAGGCGTTAATTTGTTTTCTTTATATAAATGGAGTATTCCTTTCGTCACTTCCACCAAATGATTGCCGCTATAGAATTGGATCTGATTCAGTGATGCCATCGATTGAATGGAAGCCACAGAACCTGAAACTAATTTTCTGTCTGCTATCACTGGAGGAGTCGCTCCAATAGCTCCTCCGCTTTGGATATTTGTTTCTGAGGAGATGTCGGGAGTCGACTCTTTACTTGAGGTCGACTTAACCGATGTTTGTCTCGACATTACTTTTGAAGAATCGTTGCTTTGATTATTGTATGTCTCGATTGAGATTTCGTGTAATTCCCGACAACCCCTTTGTTTACGTCTGTGCGAAAGATTTTGGTTTTGTGAAGACTGCAACTGTTCTTCAGTCGATTCTTTGGGCTCTTCACTGACGACCACTACTTTTGCTGAAGTATTGGAACTGTTGTTATCGGCCGTCGGTTTATCCATAAATTTAGTGGCTTTTGATTTGAGTGACAAATGAATGCATTTTATTATAACTTTGTTTTAAAATCAAAAGTAAATAAAACCTTTAAATGCGATATCAGTGGAAATGCTGTAATCCTTTTGTATTTCAAGTCTTAAAGCGATTAAAGAGACAGACATTACATAAGTTTTTCATTAAATAAAA
>JAQGAR010000945.1:0-11284 GCA_034697865.1 Oribatida sp.
TCAGAGCTATTCAAAGCTGCGCTTCATGATGTGTTGCAAATCTCTCTCTCTCTCTCTCTCTCTCTCTCTCTCTCTCTTATTATGTACTCATTCAGTTAGAGAAATGTAATTTTGCTTGGTTCGGGTGAAAAGTCAACATGATTAATTAATGCTCATTATTCTGACCCCAAAATATGCTTGTCCTCAAACTGCTCTAGGTGCAATTTTCTATTAAGCAAGTAAACTCTGCTAACATTCAACTTTATTAAAGTGAATAATAGGCCAATCAGTTAGGCTTTCATTGTGGCGTTCCTCTCCTCAAATAGACTGTTCAACAGTCTGTTCCCGAGGAAAGACATCTCACTCTTTGACTGGCTTTGTATGCAAACACAATCGAAGTTAGTTAAGGCACAGAATGGATGGACTGACAACAAAAGTGAACAGTCGTTTAAAATGTTGTGCCACAATGTGTTTGAGCCACAAAATTACGGCACAGGGCATTGTATGGGTGGGTGAGCGGAGGGGTCGCCACAGAAATGGGAGAGGCCTTCAAAATGGTTTAATTTTAAAATATTAGCGCTTCTATTCAGGGCTCAAATGACTGATAAAACTGCTTCTAATAGCGCGCTGTCGGTTAGACTTCAGGGTCAGCACAATATTGGGTAATGGCTTTCGAGCGGTTGACTGTGCGCTACGGCACAGGACATACAATCTCCAGCTCTGAATTGAATATTTTTCAGCAATAAAATAAGACAGTTATAATAAGACCGATATTTATTAGCAAGATCTTTTATTGAGTGTGTGTTTGCCGGGGATGGCCAAGGTATTCGGCCTTGCAGAGATGTCCAACTCTCTTGTGGTTCGGGGGAGGGGTTAGAAATACTCCCGGGGTTTCTTTTTGACTTGTTGTTCAAGCCTTATAATAAACATTCCTGATAAACTAAGAAAAGCACCCCAGGGTGTGATGCCTATACTGCCTTGGGCCTCCCCGCCCTGTGCACTCCTTTTCGGTCAGGGTCTTCATCGGAAGGGTATAACTCTTCCAACACTGAAACAAAAAAACTAATTATAATTGCATTCAGTTATCTCTTTGGGTGTTCTCAACGAATATTTGTTTTGTTCTGATCATAAATTATTTGCAAGTTCACTTTTTTCTTGGCTCTCTATCTTTGGTTTGTTTCAACGCTTCCACTCAAAGATCAGATATTTCTTGAGATCATTAATACTCTCATGAATTTATAAATTGGTTTCGTAACCCTTTTCCTTTTGTCCTGAGTGTGACCAAGGTATTTGTTCTTGAAACTTTCCTGGTGACTTCAAAAATTATGTTTTCTAGTTAAACTTGATATAGAACTTGGTTATTGAAATATGAAAGTAAATTTCTTTGGAACAAGGTCGTTTAAGAGGTGTTCCTTGCTTTCTCAAGGGATTTTAATAGGAAATACCTTGGTCATCCCTATACGATAGCTAAGGACATAAATACTACTCATAACCGTTGCAATAAAATTAAACAGATTCTTGTTATTTCATTTCTAATGAATTTTCTGAGAAATATTTCCTATTCGTAAGGAAGAGCTCTTAGAGCTGTGCGCTAAACAATAATTTCTATTCTGTGCGCTCAGCCTTTGTTTTGCGATATTTGATCGGAAAGACTAATAAAAACTAATGTTTTTACTAATAATCATATTTAATGTATTTTGAAACTCATTACTGACTATAATGTGATTCAAACAAAGAGTTTTGTTTTAAAATATACTTTTATTCCCGAAATTCTTGCGATCATTCAATCGGGTGTCACCAGGGTGGTGTCGAGATGATTGGTCAAATTGACCTGTCTTTAAATTCTTTGGGATTTCTCAGAAATAGCTGATAGAATGTCCGTATTTTTGCTATTTTAAATTAGCTAGCATAGTTTAGCATGATATATTCTTACTGGTGATAAAAGGGTTGGTGGTCTTGGCGATACCATAGCATTAAATATAAATATCACAATTAAAATGCAAAATAGTATTAGAAATGTTTCCGAGAAATACAAGTCTTAGAAATAATTGTTATTTTAAACGACGAGAGAGAGAGAGAGAGAGAGAGAGAGAGAGAGAGAGAGAGCATTATTTGAATAATTCATTTGTTTCGATGAATTTTATTGGATTTAAAGCTAAAAATTGTTTAAAATATTATTAGTGTTTTACTGAGATTTTGTTGTGAATGGCCAATTTTATGAGCAAGAGCATATCTAACCAGACAATAATGAGCCTGTTAATTCTTGTTTTTATTCTCTTTGTAGTAATTTTGCGTTAAAATTAGCGAGCAAAAAATTAAATTACATTTTATAAACGACTTTCAGCTGACAAGTGATCAACAAATTACATGATTAATGTGTTTAACAATTATTGTTTATTATCCCATTATTGTTATGCGATTAACTAAATGTCTTTTGAATGGTATTACACACATGAGTTAAAAGTCTGGTTCACTCAGGGATGAACAGGATGCTTTGCTAATCCAGCAAAAAAAGTGATTCATTGGTGCTCTGGATCAGTTCCTACCTTTTTCTTTGCAAAAATGTCCAAGAAAATGCTTTTAATGTAAATGAATGATCTTGATCATTACTTGGTGAACATACACCCGATGTTATTATTAAGACCACCTTGCACATCCCAGTCTTTCACCACTTATTACATAATCCGCTTTTCAGACCATAATCTGATATTTTTCTCGCAAACAAATTATACATTTAAACAATCGTTAATTATCTAGCAAATCATCTGTAAACTTGCTCGTTTATAATGGAAATTCTTCTTAACAAGACTTACCAATGGCTCTTTCTCGGGGACTGTCATCAAAAATATGAGTAATTACTGAATTAGCAAGGTAAATAAGTTGATCGATCGCCGAAAATAGCTATTTGCTGGCTCAGCACAAAGGTATGGCCAGTGGTTCAGGTGTTAGGTAGTTTCACCCCGCCCGATCTAATCGTTCATAAGGACTGATCTTTTGTTTAGATTACACTTAAAAGCAATACTCGAAAGACAAACACAGATAACAGTCTATTGACTGTCGAAAGAAATATAAATTATTATGCAATTTGACGCCCATTTAGAAGGAATTCCTCTCTGACTGATAGGTGAGACACAGAACTAATTTAAATTATTATATTTTTTAAACAACACTAGGAGTTTAGGATGAGCAAGGAGCTAGCAAAAGTTTTTTTAGAACTACTTAATTATAATAATCGGTTGTTGACCAAGAAACTTTCATCATAAAAACTTGTATGCATGATAATTTGTTGCTGGTCTTCTTAGGCCTCGATGACAGCTTGATATTGCAACTTTTACCCAAAAACACCTTGCTCACAGTTTCTAAAAGAATTTTATCATTACCTGTACTTTTAAGTGAAGATTCTCTCTCTCTCTCTCTCTCTCTCTCTCTCTCTCTCTCTCTATCTCTCTCTCTCTCTCTCTCTCTCTCTCTCTCTCTCTCTCTCTCTCTCTCTCTCTCTCTCTCCGCTTATCATTACTACTAATCTATTCATTCATAGGATTTGAGAGGAAAGCCATCCATTCATTCAATCGTCTAATTTTCGGTTAACATGTTTTGCGAATAATGTGTGGGTTTTTTCAATCATATGTCAAACTTAACGATAAAAAGCCAAGAATTATATCCGAGGTTAGAATTCTTCTCATTTGTATATAATATGGTTATAATAGGGCTCAGAATTAGATGAAGTGCTGCCAATAATTCCCATGATTTGAAACCAACAAAAAGGAATGTCTTCTCTTCAATTATTTTAGAAGGCCTTCACTCTCCAGGGATGGACAGGAATGGGGGGCAAAGGGGATGTCAGCGGAAGGTTATTAAAATTAAAATTCAAGCCTCATATATGACACCACAGACAGCCCCTGACCTGTAACTAAACAACCCTGGCGTTGCAGTCAAATACGCCAGTGACATGTGCTGTGCAGCTCAGTGAGAAGGGGGAGCACACTTGTCAACGCTTCTCAATAATAATTTAAATTGTTAAGCTATTATTAGCCATTATTTTTGTTCACTCATTCACCAAGCTCATTCATTATTCATGTTTTACTCGTAATTATATTCCTTATTATCAAAAGTCAATCAAATGTTTTGTCTGAATATTTGAGGCGAACTCTGTTTTGTTAATCAGATCGCGAGTCATAACCCGATTAGTGTGAAGGGATGTCCAAGGGGTTCATAAAAAATGCATAAATTCCCGGTATTTCTTCTATTAAATCCCATTTTAGTTTATTTACCTCGATTAACAATATAAATTTGGGATAAAATGGCCGTCAAGGTCAACTTAAGCCGCCATTTTACCAATTTTGGTGACCTTGAGATGAGCAACTTGGACATCCCTGTGCAAAAGCCAACCAAATCGCTAATAGCAAGTGGTGTTTGAGTGTTGAAAAACTGTTCCCGCTTTTTATGAGCACTAAATTATATGCTTTTAACAACAACTTTGAGTTTCTTTCATTCAAATTGATGTTAAACATGGAATTTTATGCTATCAATGGTTGCGTGTGCATGCTCTTTTCTCAGCATTCAGATTTAAGTGAATACTGATTTGCATTGAATTAGCGTTTGAAGCTTGTTCAAATTACCTGTGAAAATGCCAATTTAACCTTGACGAGTTTGGAATTTTTCGAGCGATGATTTTTATTGACGAATCCGATAATTGATTTAATATCCGGAAACATCTTTTTGTTTAGTTGTTTAAGAATTTTTCCACTTTAAATATATGACCAAGATTAATTTAAAACGATTTTCATTTAACAAATTGATAGATTTGAACCAAATTCCTATTAAAAGTAATGTTTTATTGTTTGGGAGTTTTACTGGAAATAAGGCAATAATTGCAGTAAACTTAACAACAAAATCAAAATAAAATGAACTCATTAATTATCCTGGTTATAAGAGAAAAATCAAATTAATTTATGGGTGTTTTCCGTATTTATTTGAAAAATCATGTGATGAATATTTTTTCACATTTCTTCCATAAAAATTTTATTTATTATTATTATTAAAGTTATCTATCAACTAATTAATTCATAAAACAATATTTGTTTAGTCAATTAACATTTTGGCGCAGAGAGAGAGAGAGAGAGAGAGAGAGAGAGAGAGAGAGAGAGAGAGAGAGAGAGAGAGAGAGAGTTTTATTTGAGATCAGAGATGCCCAGTCCATTCTAAGCATGGAAATCGCACTAAAAAATGCTATGAATGTTCAAGCTGATATTTTAGAAAAGCCACTTACTAAAAATGGCGGAACCCTCGAAAAAATCGAAAATGTTCATGGACTAAATTTCCACGAATTTAAAAGTGTGTGGGCCTCCCATGTGTTACCGTTTTGCGCATCCCTGACTTGAGACAAGCCTTACATAACTCAACATTTTTAGCTTTTTGTTTGAAAATCAACTCATTGTTTATCAAATGAAAAATAAGTGAATAAATTGTTTTGTGTTTTCTATTGAGTGGCAGTAAAATCAAAATAAATTGACTTTTAATTCACTAATTATATGAAACATTGCACTAATGAATATTCATCAGGCTAATTTAATATTCTGTGCTTAGCATTCGCTCTTGCCTAATTTGCTTTGATTATGAATAATTTGTTTTTGCTGCAGGTTCTTTTTACCCATTCTTTAATAGATAGATGATTTTTCAGACAAATGTCAGATAAGAGTTAGTAATAAATGATATTTCGTTTGACAACAGTTTTCCTGCAATTATTTTCTTGTTTATCACAATGTAATTTTGCTCTAGCATAATTTTGGCGGCATTTCAAGTGAACAAGATTAATTAACTTTAAAATCAGATACACTCGTTTTTATTTAATAAATATTTCATCTGCTAGAACATATTAAAATTTATAGATGTACAGGTACTCATGTATAGAATTTCCTAATAGACATAGATATTTAATGCAATGGAGCTTGGATACTCCTTGTTATAACCTAGAATACATTCGAAACAACGAGAAAAATAACCAATGATAAGTTTTAAAATAAATAAATTCATATTTTATATAAGCTACTAATTAAAATCTATTTTAAAAATTAAAGATGGCGGATCCAAAATGGTGTATAAGAAAGAAATTAATTTTAGAAAAGCGAATTCTTTTTCTTTATTTCAATGATTTTGAGAAACAGTAGACTCAGAGCCGACAGAATCTATTGATAGGAAACTTAATTGAGAAAAATGAACTTGAACACTTTATGGCTCACCTCATAGCACCTGAAGTAATCAATATTGAAGAGCTTCCAACAAGAGAACCCAATTTTTCGCTCCGATATTCTTTCCAACAATATTCGCATCTGGAATCGCATGATCATTTTAAAAATAAAATAGTCAAAACGCAAGGATCTGCAAGGAGGTATAGGCGTAAACCACCTTGCGCATCCCTGCTAAAAACCTTTCTTCTGCTCCCCCTTCCAGAGCTGATGCTCTTGCTAAATTTTGCCTAGGTTAGAGCTTACCTTGAGCTTTGTTTGAACACTCTTCGAATAACTAATTAAGTTATTATTCTTGACTTTTGAGCAAGATACATATAAATGGCTCAGAATTCTATAAGTGCTGTAAGACTTGGTGTTAACCGAAGAGGCGGTGAATATCAAGAACTGGAAGATAGCGATGAATAACAGGAGAAAGTAGACCACAAAGAGGCGCACATACAGAATTATCATGGTGAATATCGAGATGTACAAGTAGAAAACTGTGGAGGAGCCGAATGTCGTCCAAAATATTAGGAAAAACTTCGAGAAATATGTTTTGTTGTATTCATTGATCTCTGAATACAAGACATCGAAGTCTCTGAGAATAACATCGATTCTGTAGAAGGAGTCGGTCGGCGGTCCCTCCGATATATGGCTGAGCCGTTCATTGAGCTCTTGGACTTTGTGTTTGAGGTATTTGCAGATGAAGTGTATGTATATTATTTGGAAAGACATCACTTCCCAGAAGTAAAACGTGAATAACACCAACAGTGCTGTGTTGGGAATGCCGAAGAGCACAGCATCGGTCAGTGTGGCCGATATCAGGTAACCAGAAGTCGACACTATTATGCAGGCGCTGGAGCCCACGTATTGGCTGTTGAACTGCATAAACATGCAGATTCTTTTCATCTGCTTGGTCATTTTGACTATGGTCTTCTTATTGGTCAAGCCTATTGATCTTGGTGACACCAAGCCGGCCATCATTTGGAACAACCGAAGGAATGTCGGCTCGATTTCAAACATGTAGTTATAGATGTAGACGCACTGCCAGCCCAACACTTGTAGGCTGAGCAGGACGTAAGCGGCGCCGGTAAATAGTCCGCCAAAGCCAAGAAGGCCGGTCCAATCGCCCAGAATAACACTGACACTGAGATTGTCCGTAACCAGACTTGTGGTTATCCTTTGGATCAGAAACAATAGGAATGTCGTAAAGACCAGAATTGGTCGGTGAATCCATGTCCTTCGCGACTGAATAGACTGTCCTCTTTGAGGGCACAAACCGATGCGGTATATGTGTGTGTGAGCCTCGCTGTAGATTAGCTCCTGGGGTAGGTTTTTGCCTGGATCAAAGTCATAGACACGATTTATCGAGGCTGGAACTGATGTCTTCATGTTTATTCTAGCTTTAATACTGAGCTAGTACAATCTTAAGCAAAATAATAAACTTAATTTATAAATATTTTTCTTTTTCTAATCTATTTAAAAGTTAATGGATGAAAGTGTGACCAAGCTCTCTTTAAAATTTTATTGTTTTTTATTTTAACATTCAAGGGTAACCAAGGGGATTTTTGCTTCTCCCCTGAGTGCGAGAAATTAGCCAAAATACCCTGAGTTCGCTGAGCTCGGTAGTACCTGATTAACCTTAGAAATTTGGCCTTGGGCATCTTTAATAAATGCAATAATTGCAGGCATTTTCATGTAATGATTATGTAGGTAATTTCTACCTTGCTCATCCGTGCTTTAAGAAATATATGAATTCATAGTTTATATGTCTATTGACTTGAATTTTGAAACAATCGTTAAAATAATGGGATTTTTCAGTGAATTTATTGTTTATTGCAAAACATTACTGAAAACAAAACTATTATTTTGTATTTCAAAGCAATTTGTTTTTATCGATTTTTTTGAGTTAAAATGATATTTTGTAACCTTAACAAACTAACTAGATCAAATAAATTGTCATCACGTAATGAGAAAGCTTGATAAGTTAACTTGCACATTAAATTCAGAAAGTGTTTTGCGTGATTTTCATTCATATCTTTTATGTCTAATGAAATGGTGATTAAATATTTAATCTATCAACTTGTGAGATAGGTAATCCAAATAAATAATCAACTAAACGTACATTTTATCAGGCTAACAAAGTTTAATCAAGCAAAAACTACTTTTTCTAATCGTATTCTTGAGTCGGAAATTAATAATTTTTACAGATTTTTATCTAATTTTTTGTATTCAGAAAACGAGGCTTTCATTCAACTTATGATATCTTTTTATCGTAAATGAATTTTATTATTATTATTACTGCAATAAAATTTATGCATGTTTCTTTTCAAAAGTATATGTTTCATTTATTAACAGGGATTCCCAAGCTCTGGGAATCAGGGTTTTTCCAAATTCTCCCAAAAAACCTAGGTAGGGAAGAAAAGTCTCATCATCCAACTGGGGGGGGGGGAGGTAGGTTTTGTTAAAAGAGTGATTTTAGGCTTACAACCCTAGTATAAGCAAGGCTAGTATAAGCCAAGAGTCACCAAGGTTGTAGCAATCACTTGGTATCAAAAATTATATTAACCCTTGATTCCCCAAATTATCGGTAAAATATGCAAAATTACTGACAAAAAAAGTCCTTATTCATGCATCTGCTTGATCCCTCTAAAGTTGCTGAGCTTGGTCATCCCTGCTTTGAAGAACTTGCACAAAACACATATTATAACGCAATTAAAACCAGTATTTTGTCTTAAAAGCCGAGAAGATTTCAATACTGTTTGACATTTGGCTTGAAAAACATGTTTTAATAAAATGTTTGTTATGTTTAATATGGAAACAAATTATGGGATCGGAAGAGACGAGTGGAGTGCCGTCAGAAACAGAAATATATATATTTATATATAAACACTCATAGAATAATAATAAGATAAATAACTATAAAATCTATTAATTCAATTATACGGTATATGAACTGAGTGATGCATTTGCACTCAACTGGTATGTGTAGGGTTATCATTGCTTTTTATCCAGAACATTTGGGCTGATAAAGTACCGTGCTATAAAAGCGATAAACAAATTATTAGCTAAATAAAAAATAAATTGATTTATAATTAGAAAATGAATTTTCAATTTTTTGAGATAAAACTCAGACTTTAGATAAGACGCGACAAAAAATTGCATTCATTTAACATTTTAATCAATAGGCGTTTTAACAGCAATTCTGTGCTCTTATTCTGAGTGCACTGGATTTTTATGAATTGAAACCTCATAATTAATTCAGCCTGTTAGTACTATTGATAAGAAACCAGGTGTATTTTACTTTTATTAAGAGCCAATTTGTTGTTTTCCTCGAAACAAACTTTAAAATTCAAATCTGAATATATTTAATATCATTCTATACTCAGCCCTAATCTCGAAATGCAATTAATATGAGGTGCGACCATACCGTTCCTTATCACTCCGGACTGGATATTCCTTTCCCTTCCAATCATTGGCAGAGGAAATGTTTATGAATTTAGAATTTTAAAAGTGTTTTAATAATTTTTCCCCACAAAAAAAGTGGAAATTTTTATCTCATTTTAAGCTTTAATTTGTTTTATAGAGTATTTAATAAACAGTTTAAATGTTTTCTGTATTTAATGTTTTAAGTGATAAATATTAAGTAATATCTTCTCGTTTATCACTAGAGTTGATCTCAGAATTCTTATGCTGTGCGAGAGAGAAGGAGAGGGAAAAAAAGAGGAAAAGCGAGCGACGATTTTTTTGAATGAGACTGATATCCAATTAAATGTTTTGAATGAATTAAAACACATTTCAAATAAGAAACGATTATTTATTTTTACAATTATTTTATGTAATTAATGATATGAATAATAAGTTAGGCTCGAGTTAAATGAAAAGACAGTTCATTTTAACGATAATTTTTGCAAAAAAAACAATTTTTTACACAAATATTCTGCAAATCTATACACAAATATACGGATTGAAAATCGCGATAAACATATGTATAAACATTTGCCCATTAAGAAAATGTCAGGTTAATCTATCAAATGATGAATAGCCGACTCATTTCTCTCAATATTATCCATGCATTTGAAGCGCTAATTGTGTTAATTAATTATTGCTTTGAATTTTTCAAAAAAAAAATATATTTTACAAGAATCTAATCATTCGTTTAGTCTTTTAGTGAAGACTTTCTCTGAATTACGAGTTTTTAGATAAGAAATCAAATTAAAGGAAAGACTTTTCTTAGAAATAAATCACATTTTTCTCTTCGACTCAGATCTTTGGTGTCGAGGAAGAAGCGGAGGGCAGGGACTGAGTGGTAAGGGGTAAGGAGACTGGGGGCGAGTGGTGTGCCGATTGCATTGCCTGATACCAGAGCTGGTGGTGTTTCAGATCGCTGTTGATTAGCAGTTCATTAGTATTGCTGTCGGACTCTTCGTTGTCCTCCATATCGATGTCTTCGTCCTCTTCCTCCTCATCGGAGTCGGCGGCGCTTTTCTCACCCCCACTGTTCTTGTGTTTATCACTTTGACCCTGGTCACTGCCATCGTCCTCCTGCTTCTGGCGCTTGTGTTTTGTGCGTCGGTTCTGGAACCAGACCTTCACCTGAGTTTCGCTGAGGCCCAGACCACTGGCCAGTTGTTTGCGTTCGGCGCCCACCACATAGTGGTTCTTCTCGAACGCCTGCTCCAGTTTTAGCAGTTGGCCAGGACTGAAGGCTGTCCGTATTCGCTTTGGCTTACGGAACGGCGGTAGTAGAAATGAGGATAGGCCTCCGTCAAATGGCATACCTGTGCAGATAAATAGTTTTGTTAATGAAATAGACATTAAAAGAGAGTTTGTGTGAGATTTTTGATCAGAATATAGGTCTCGGAAAAGTGGTGAATTAATTATTCTGTCCTCTAGATAGAGGTCAGTGGCCTATCCCTGTGCTCTCATAGGAAATGCATAAAAACATTTAATTTTCAAAATAATGGTTTTATAATTGAAAATAATTTGTTAACAAAGCCTTCAAATTATAAGATCTCTCTCTCTCTCTCTCTCTCTCTCTTAGTCTCTCTCTCTCTCTCTCTCATGGTTGTGTGTGT
>JAQGAR010000946.1:0-11284 GCA_034697865.1 Oribatida sp.
CCAAAGAAGACTTTTATGATCTCAAACTATCGGTGGTTTTCGACGTTCATTGGGTTAATACTGACGAGAAGTTCGAGAAATTCATCGATCAAATTTATGAAGTAATTCTTCGGATAATTTAATAATTGTTTAATTTTAATGTTTGTTGAGGACTCAAATGTGATAGGAATGGATGGCGAATGGCCGCCCATTTTGGGAGCTAATAGTTCCGCGCAAAAGTTAACATTACTTCAAATCGCTTCATATGACTCCTGTTTTCTGATCGATGTCTTAAAACTCAAAGATTCGAAGCATTGGACGACATTTACGGACAAAATATTAAATTCAAAGACAATTATGAAAATTGGTTTTGGATTCAAAAACGATTTATCACTAATTGAACAGTCGTTCCAAATAAAGACTGAGTTTAAGCCGCAGAATATCTTTGATTTGAGCAAAGTTTTTGAGTTTGTTTTGAGTGAATACCAAAACCTAATCGACGAGATGTCTATTTCTGAAGCGAGCCGTAAAGAGATTAAAGGACTGTCCAAATGTGTGTTTCTTTTGTTCGGAAAACCACTCGACAAATCAGAGCAGTTTTCCGATTGGAGTCGACGACCATTACGAGAAGAACAGGTCAAATACGCGGCTTTAGATGCGTTTTGTTTGATTGAGATTTTCGATGAGTTGAGGAAACGATTCAATGAAAATAATTACGATTTCGATGAGTTTGTCGACAATTTCCTGAACGGAAGGCTTAAAAGAGTGGAAAAGCGTTTAAAAGTGGGCCAAACTGATGAAGAGACTCAAATCAAGTTTGATGAAACCAATGTTCGTTCCTTTCGCGCGGTCTGCGATACTATGCTTCAGGGTATGAGTGGTTAACTCTTCCCTTCGGTTTTATTCTCATGTTTGTCTTATTGTTAAGGTTTGGGCCGATATCTGCGGATTTGTGGCGCAGATATCATTGTGTTGGAGAGTACTGACGATCACCACAAAGCGGCCCGAATAGCAATGGATCAGAATCGGGTTCTGTTGACTTGTGGTGCGCCATACGAACAATTCAAGACTCGTTTGCCTAAAGGCATGTGCTATAGGGTTAACAATAATATGCCGGCCTATGAACAGATGGAAATGGTTTTGAACAGATTCAATGTGAGAGTGGCTAAAGAAGACCTCTTCACTCGATGCCCGAAATGCAATTGCAATGACTTCCAAGAAATGGATAATTTAGAAATCAAAGAATTGTATAAAATAAGGACTTCGAAGACTAAATCCGGAGCTCTGATTAAATTCGAAGGCTTTCACATTACTGTATTCGAGAAAGTGCAACAGTTCCTTATCTGTTCCCAATGTGGACAAGTCTATTGGGACGGATGTCATCAGAACCGATGGAGAGATAAGATTAAAACCATTCTATTTAAAGGTCAGACTCAACTGAGTGAAGACAATGTCATTACAATTGACTGAATGACAACTATTTTTACTTTAAGACAATTATTTGAATTAATTACTATTTATTCATTCGTTTATCGCTTTTTTATTTGTTTTAATTCATTGTTTTTAAGTGTAAAAAGTCTTTAAATGTTTATTCTTCACAAGATTTGAATATCTTTTTCACATAAAAAGTTATAATTATATGAATTTAATTTAATTTATTTACAAAACATTTGTTTTACAATAAGTCTGTTGTTATGGAACGATAGTACAGACAACAGAGGAGGCCTTTTGTCTTTTGAAGGCTTTTGATGCGAAGGGTTTGCAACTGTCCTCACATTCTTTGATGGAATCAAAGTTGTTTTTATTACCCAAACATCCGTAATATAGAAAACATTCACACGTTTCGCTCGCTTTTTCGTAATAGTATTTAATCTCTAGTCTGCCGACTGTGCCCTCACACCAAAAGCCCGAGTCCTGAGTGAAGTTCAGACAGTTTCTCTTTCTGGCCTGTTCCGTTAGGTTCTTCTTCAGTTGTTTCTGCACAACTGTCTGTTGGTATATGTGTTTGAGTCCCGATTTTATTTGATCTCCTTTTCTCAGTTCTTTAACAATTCATTTAAATTATTGTAACAAATAATAGTTTTTATAAAGTCTAGAGGTGTGCAAGATTCATTTAATTTTCAAGTTATTTTTCAAGAGATTACAAGGGCTATTTATTTAGTTAGTTTAGAGGGAAAGGGCGGTCCGGTGTTAGCTTATGAGGTATTTATGTATACAAGAATTCATTTCAAGAATTCATTTCATGTCTAAATCATATATACATCATTTGAATCTTGCATATTATAATTGAATACTGACCTCCAAATTTTGCCTTTTTAGTAGTCGGTTGTGGGGTGGTTACCGGCAGTGTGTTGTTATCAATAGTGTTAATATACATTGTAGAAGGGCCAATTACGGTAGTAAAGGGTGTGCTATCAGCATCTTCGGACTCTTCGTGATTTTCAGTCTCATCCTCGTCGATTTGTTCAACCTGACCATTTTCATCGACGAGTTCGGCAAATGATTCCAATTCTGGCGGTTCGGTGGCCATGATTTCTTCGCTGTTGATTTCATAGTCGTGAGACGTCACCCCTTCTGTGGAATTGTCGGTTGAATTGTCGTTTAAATTAGCGATTGAATCCTCTATTTTACTATTGTCGAATTCTAGGTCTTCGTCGTCTTCATATTCAAGAATATCTGGGTCTTCTTCGGTTATATTGAAAGGAGAAGCGGTGGAAGTGGTTGTCGAAGTGGTTCTATTGGTTGCTGTCTTATTCTGTCCAGATGTCCGCTGAAAGAGTCGAAGCTGGAAGCCTTTGCCCGAAGTCGGTTTCTCCGCAGTCATATCTTTGGTTAAAAAGTTATTCATTGATTAGAAGACAATAGGGATATAAGAAATGTTTCAAAGGAACGGGTTCTCACTTTTAGGTGCAGTTCTTTTCATGGAAACATATTTGGCGTTCGGCAGAAGTAATAATAATAATAATAATAGTGAAACAAATAGTGATGTATTGAATGTCATTTCGATTGAAAACCATATTTTAGTCATTTGTTTATGTGGTGTAAATCAAATTCATTTAGTTTTTTCTCAAGAATATGATAATTATAACTAGCAATGGAATTGTCACAAAAGTATACTAGGTATTCTTTACTCATTTAAATTCATTTCGTAATTATTAAACATAAGAAAAGTTTGGATGATATTTTATGTTAAAGTTTTTTTCTCTGCCAAAACTCTATTCAAATGTGAGAGTCAAGGCATTTAGGGTTGAGCGCAGGTCTGGTTACCCCAGTTTGGAAAGTTAACATTTATGAATACCCAGAATAAACAATAAAACGGAAGCTTTTCATTAGTCGATTCATTTATCATGTTTATTTGACTTCTATTCCACTGAATTCAGGTTTGAGATTAAGCACTGAAAGTGCATTTTCAAAGCCATTTCCTATCAGTTCCTCTGATTGAAGTGTTGTTCCGCACTCAGTCGTATGTTTCTCTTTAGCGAAATTCTTAATGAATACCTGTTAACTGATCCCATCGACCGCAGGAATGAATTCGAGCGGAAGTACACCGAATCGGACGCAATACTATCGAAACCAATTGACGACAACTCAATATAAGTCAAAATCTTTTCAAATGAACAGACAGTCGCTCAACAGTTGGAACTCATTAAACCAATATAGTAGACAGAAAAAGAGTTGGTTATCAGCACCGCATAAGAACATGAATCGGCTCTCATTTTCCACGAATAAAGTGACTCCGATAGCACCCAAACCGATCACATCATTGAATCTATTAAGAAGTTCACTGACTGCTCCGGTCAAACAAAACCCAGATATCAAACGGATTGCGGACGCATACCAATCAACTCTGGGTCGAGGCTCAAACCAATACGATATCAATGAACTGATTCCCATTCACTACGACCCACACCAAAGTCTGGCAGACAAATATTCGGTGCATATCGAAGAAATCAATCAATTTATTCAAAGATTGGAATTCCTTTCATCACTGCCTTCGGACGAATTGGACGAAAATATGAAGAACTGGTTGAGCGTGATGCTGCTGAGGAGCTGCTGGTGGTTCTCATACATGGATGAGGAGGACATGGATATGCTTCGTGTGAGCGGTAATTTTGGTATTACTCGACAGATCCGTTTGGAACCATTGTTTGCATTCGCACAGACTATGCATGAAATGAACCTGAATACAATTGAATTGTCTCTGATCAGCACTTATCAGCTATTGATGGGGACCACCACTTTCATATCTAATCCCATTACTGGCGAGAAGGGATTGACTGCAAAACGCAGGGATTATGTCTTAAAATTACTTTATAGCTATCAGAAAGAGCTCTATCCGGAGGACACACTCCGTTACGCGCGTCTTCTAACCGCTGTCTCTGAATTGTCTTATATTACGGCAAAATTGTCCGAAACTATTCCAAACACATATTAATATAAATTTGTAAAAATCGAAAGTATATTGAAAGCACCTGAATAAAACTCAATAAAATGTTAATTTTGCGCTCGGCATTTAATTATTTCTGCAAGTTCAAGTTCAACCTACTTGTTCACTGCGCAAAGTTGTCAAAGGGGGAGATCAGACAAAAATCCACTTGACTTTCAACTGGAAATTGATTTTATTTTGTTTTTCATTTTGCCATATAAAATTATTGCCCCCTCCCCCAGAGACTTCCCTGGGCCCCTTGGCCAACCCTGAAAAAGTTAATTATACTTTTGGATTCAGACAAGTGTTAAAAGTGAATGACAGCTGAAGTTAAACCTAAAAATGAATAACAATTAACCGGCATTTAATGAATTGAATAAACTTGTTTGTTTAATAAGTCGAACTGAGAGTCAGTGAGACGTGTATCGGTCCCATTGGTTGAGTGAACCACTGATCCAAAAAACTTTTTGAATACTTTCTCGAAACACATTTAAAAACCAGTCATTAATTTTCTGATTGAATCAAATGTTTGTCTCAAAAACAGATTTTTAGTCAAATATTTTTGGAATCTATTCAAAAGTTACTCGAATTATGAATTTCTATTCAATGCGAAAGTTTTTGGTTTTTGCTTTACTCAGTTTACTCATTGATATCACCAAACAGGTCAGTGTTATTGTCAAACATACCCATTATGTCGGTTCTATGAAAATAATCGATGGCAAACAAGTGAACACATTTCTTGGCATACCTTACGCACAACCACCTATTGGTGACCTTAGGTTTAAAAAGCCTGTTCCTATAGTCGAACCCAAGAAGACAGTGACGGCAACCGAATGGAAGGCCGCCTGTTATCAAAACGAACTGTTCAAAGAAATAATCATTAATAAGAAAATTAGTGAAGACTGTCTGCACCTCAATATATGGGCGCCTAAGAATGAAAGCGAACGCGACTATGAGGACCCGTTGAGGCCCGTCCTCTTCTGGATTCATGGCGGGGCTTATATATCAGACTCAGCGAGTCGTGAGCTCTATAACAGTGAAATATTGGCGGCTAAGTCAGACGTGGTGGTCGTTACCATTAATTATCGTTTGGATATCTTTGGCTTTTTATATACGGGAACAGAGGAAGGACCGGGTATTAAATGCCAGGTGCTTTGGTTCCCAATTTAATTTTTGTCTTATAGGAAATGTCGGTCTTTGGGATCAGTCGTTGGCATTGGAGTGGGTTATTGATAATATTAAATATTTTGGAGGCGATCCCAATAAGATAACAATTATAGGAGAAAACGCCGGCGCCTTTAGTATTGGTGTCCATCTCTTATCTCCAATCACCCGAAATATGTACCAAAACGCAGTCATGATTTCCGGTTCGGCACTAAATTACATAATCGGAGAGAATCCGGAATCGGCGAAAGACAAGTGGCTTAAGGCTGCCAAAGAAGTTGGTTGTGGCAAGGGCAAAAACTTCACCGCATCAGTAATGAAGTGTCTGCGCAAAAAAGGCGCCGACGATTTATCCAAAACCCTCCTTAAGCTCTCGCAGATAACAAAAACCGATGATAAGAAGAGCACCGACGAGATCACACCACAAGTGGTCTATGGCGACGCTTTCTTACCCGAAGACCCGGTGGCTATGCTTTCTCAAGGAGATCACAAACGTAATGTCAATTTGTTAATTGGTCACACAGATGACGAGGGTGGTTATATGTTGCCAATGGTTGATATGACCAAATATTCGATAACTGATCCAAAAGAGATATCATATAACGAAGCGTTCGAAGATCTTAAGAAACTGACAAAACAGTTGATCTCAAAGACAGAGATAAATGGCCAAAAAGTAGCCGAAACTTATTTCTCATCCCTGTCTTCGAAGAGCAGCAAAATTCTTCGGCGAACCATTGGAGTAGCTTTGGGTGACTTTTATATCACGTGTCCGACTATTATGTTCGCAAAAATGCTGTTCAAAAGTGATCCGCAAAAAGTGAAAGTATATCACTATCACTGGTCCAGAAAAGTAAGCGATACGGCAGTGCCGTGCGCTGACTGGATGGGCGCCTGTCACGGCACTGACGCTTATATGATGTTCGGTGACCCCTTCGTCAATAAAAACCAGTATAACGACGAAGAAAGAAATGTTTCGCTCAATTTCATGAAAACCATTTCTAGTTTTGCAAATTATGGGTCAGTTTTTATTTTGGATTTTTACTCAAATCGATTCTGATCATTTTTCTCAATAGAAAACCACTTGCTCAAGAAGATAGTGAATGGCCGAGCTATTATATTAAAGATGAAGAAGTAATAGCCCCTTACTATGAATTTTCAAAGGAAAAGTCGGATAAAAAGAAAATTTATGGTAAAAATCTGAAAAACAAAGAGTGCGAAACCCTTTGGAAGAAATATATTCTTTAATTCATTGCTTTTTAAACTAAAAAATTAATTAAAATTTACAAAATGTTTCTTTTTTATCCAGTTTTTGTTTTACTCAGTTTATTAATATCACTAAACGGGTTAGTCTTATTCTCGGACTAAATAATAAACGAAATTTTAAAGATTAAAGTTGTTGCTAATTAGTTCATCGAACTAATCACCTTGTTTGAAAAAATTTACATATATTCGAATTATTTAAAACTCATTTTAATATTATTTTTGATTCATTGATTTAATCTGGGTTTTAAATAGGTTAACCTTGGTTAAAGTTTTTTAAAAACAAAACAGGTATAAAATCAATAAAAAGAAGAATTTTGGCTACAGATTCGGTGGTTAATACAAATCGAGGGCAATCCGTTCTTATTAGCGGTGTCCTTCAATTTAAAAGCTAGTTTAAAATTATTGTTTGCTATGTTAAAATCGATCGGCTAAATAGTCCATTAAGGCTATAATATATGCAGCTAATATCTGCCAGATATAATATCCAGGCTAAATCAAGATGACAGAAGTCGATCAAATTGGAGTTACCAGCAGAACGGTATAACAATGAAAGGTAGTTTACGGCTATAGAATAACGCAAATGTTTAGCAAATTATAAATTTCGGGTCCAAATGTGGGCCGAAGGCGGTCCATCCGTTACTGTTTCCAGTATCAGATGACCCGGTGCTCAACCATTTTCTGGGAGCACTCTCCCTCACTAACCCCCGCCTTCGGCACCCGAACCCAGAAGCAGCAAATCGAAAGATGATGAAGCAAATAGAAGAAGAACAGAAGAAGAATAGAAGCAAATGGATTTGAAAGTCGAACAGCATTTCGTCTTTTTTAGCCATTGATGTGAATTCCAATGATAACCAGACCTTCCTCCTCTGAAAATAAGCAGACAAGAAAGAAACGAAGAGTTGTTCCCCACTTTGTAGCGGACAGGCGATCACAACAGATTTCAACAAACGAGTCAAGGCGGAACAACAAACAGAACCTCGATCTCTGGGGACTAAAGGGGGTCTGGATTGTTGTCGATGGAACACAGAAGTGATGGTGAGCCAAAACCCCAGTCGTTACATATGAATTTCCTGCAATGTATCGAATTCTAACCACTGACTCGTGTGTATCTTCTAATGGCTATTGTCGGTCTGATTCTGATGACAAATCTCTCATTCCTCTTAAGTATCCATCCATTGACTAAAGAGACAAAGAACTGGTCTGAAATTTGCATCGATTGGCGATCTTTTCGAGATTATTTTCAATATTAAGAATTTTTAAAAATAATTTTCTGACAATAATTTCAAAATTTGAAAAATTTAAAATATAAGGCATTGTTTAAACATTGGAATAAGCAAGCAACTTTCACTCTTTTTTTCTCATTGATCTCGAGATACATTGATTCATTGAATTAAATTTGAAACTTGATTTGCGCACAAATTATGGTTGTGCCCAAACGCGACCCACAACCTGCCAGGCCTGATACAGGAATACATCCCGGTCCAGACGACCCTCCTGAGCGTCGAAGGAAGATCAAAGGTAAACCACGAAAGAAATGGCCAAAACCAAGAGCACCTCCAAAACCACAATGGGATCAAACCAGTAATTTTCTTATTTTAATTAAGTTTTAAACAGAAATCAAATGAATTTATTCCTTCAGAGAGAAAATTGATAAGAAGTCGATCGAAATCAATGGATTTGAACTCAAGAAGTGGTCGAAAAACTCAATATTTTTGATGACAATTGTTTTATAGGACTATTCAGTGAATAATATGATTGTATTGATTGAGAACTAAAATATATTTATATGAAATGCAAATTATATTTCAAATTAAATTAAAACTGATCTCAAACTCAATTAGTAATAAATTCAAAGAACGATTTACTAATAGATTCTTGCATTTAATGAATGTCTTTTCAAGTATTGATTTATATACACATTTATATGTATTGATAAAACATTCTTATTATATGGAAACTGAATAACAAAACTATAACTTTCAAATAGATTCTTTAAAGAATTTTACCTAGAGAAGTTTACATTACCCGCATTTTATAAGCTTATAAATTAAACACTGATAAACATAATTTTAAATTCTTGGAAAAAAAGAACAACAATAGTTATGCACCCAGACAATGAGCTTAATTATTTTATTCGTATTATTTAATTATTTACATATAATCTATTTGAATGTGCAAAAAAGTTTAATCAGCAATTAAATGATATGCAATTCACTATTGCTTGTTTAATTACAACTGCGATTAGATTACAAAACAAAATATAATAAGGAAACAAAATATTTAACAAGGTAGATGTAAGTTAAAGAATAAAGCTATCGATCCGCCTCAGAATATCTAGGATACAAATCTGATTACCAGTCTATTCTAGACAGCTATTTGTTCACAAGTGAGGGTATACTCACTACTAAAAAAATTTGTTGAATCAAAAGCATAGTTCACTCCATTCGTAGCATTGGATCGATGAGTGAATTGTCTACAAATGTTGAGATGTGTTTACATTTACAGCGTTAGTGACTCTAAGCGTTAATACAACGATATTTGAAACAATCGATGCGTTCGTATTTAATCACAATTTAACCATTGATTGATACCATTATCTAATCATAAGTTTAAAAACATAATAGACTGTCAAAGATTATGTTGAGATCTTTGGTGGTTCTGTTTATTGTGATAATTGTGGTGTCGGCCAAGGCCAAGGACGCCAACACCGGTAAGATTTTGAAAGCCATTTAAACGATAACTTTCTCTACATTTGTATTAAATCTATTTTTAATCCACTAATCAGTTGTTTATTATTATCAATGAATTTTGTCCCATATTTTTGATAATATCTGAAATGACATTCAATTAATATCGAGTTATTGTAGACTTCAGTCCTTTGTCTCAAATGTTTTGATAAACCCTTTAAATGCAATTTAATTGTAATTTATTCAAAATGAATGTTTAAGACGACAGATAAAGTATTTTGTAATTTGAATCTAGGTAGTCTGTGAATCTCAAATTGCGTTTAATTTGTGATAATTTAATGCGAATTTCATCCATTAAATTCTTATTGATTGCATGATCATTCTGTGTTATTATTCAATTCTATGCAATGTATTTTTCGATGTTTTCCCTGTTTGTATTATTGTTATCTTGTGCAATAACTAGTGTGGTTGTCATGGGCTTTAGAACTGCCATAAATTCAGAAATCAGATATAACAACTATACCGGTATGTCCTTCGGTGGCGTTTTGAACACTTAAGCCATATGTCTGTGTCTTTTGAATTATTGATTTATTTATTGATAAAAACATTTCTTATAATATAAATCTATGGAAACCGTATAACAGAAATATTGGTTTAATTATTTAAAACAGATTGCGATCCCACGAAATTAGCGCCTGTACTCAATAGGATTTCGGGTCAATTGGATTTCAGCAAATCTATCGATCAGTTGCGCGGAAAGACCTGTGAATGGATTATAGACGGCTCTAATAATACGCAGGGACTCAATATTCACTTGGATTTTATCGAGAATTTAGTGCTCGGAGTGAATGATTCACTTGTCATAACCCCAGACAACGATAATAAGACAATACTCTATAGTACGTCTGGCTTTCAATGGCCCGGAGTTGTACTTCTGGGCGACAAAAACAAAAGAATACGAGTAAACCTGACCCTCACCAATGATACGATCGATCGTAAATTCGATGTCAAATATGGGACGAATGAATCGACGGTCCAAATCCAAGACATTGAAAGCACGGGCAAATTCGTCTTTCCCCTCAATAAGGTCGTAGATCTGCCGGACATTGATTTCTTCATTGTTTTGAAGACTAAAATAAATTCAAAAAAATTATTACTAAATTTGGAAAGTCTTGACTTAAATGGCGGTTCGGTTATCTTCGATAAAGTGGACAAATATTCAAACAAGACTTTCGACGGCAAGACAGATCCCAAAATGCCCGATTTCCTTCTGACAACTGGACAACAGATAAATATTAAATTAACAAAATTCCAGAAAATGAAAAACGATTCCCTTGGTCTTCAATTGCACTACGAATTGGTTGACTCAATTTGCAGTCAATACTTGAACGTCACTTATTTAGATACTTGGTCGAAAACAACTGATATGGTTCTCCCCAACACAACTTCTCTGCAATCACTTTCAAGTTTCCGATGTCTTAATATCTTCGAACATCCGATTCAAACGACGAAATTATTGTTGGATTTGAGAAATTTCAATATCACTAATAGCGGGGATTTGATTACAGTATTGGACGGCAATTCTCACGACTCTAAGACTTTGGCAGTGATTGAGTCACAGTTCTTAGACTCTTATTGGAGAGATCTGTACTTATTTTCTTCGACTAATAAAATGTGGATTATGTATGACTCGCCTCAAGTCATAAACAGAGACTTCCCCGATACTTCCCCGAGGCCTGGAGTTATTGGATTTTCACAAGGTATG
>JAQGAR010000947.1:0-11278 GCA_034697865.1 Oribatida sp.
TGTTTTTGAAGTTTTCAGTCTTCAGTCATATCTTCTCCAGAAAAGTATTATTCAATTTATCGATAATTTGATAGGAAATAAATATGTGGTTAAAGTTTGACTAAACCTTAAAGATTCTTGCCATCAAATAAATTGCATTTAGATTGCTCTGGAGCTTTTGAATCTGGTCAAAGATAAACAAGGAAATATAATAAGTCGATATTTATACAGAGTTTGTCAACAACTCATTAGAAAAATAAGGGAACTTGTCAAAGTTTGCAGCTTAAAGAAACTGATTCATTAATTAAAAATAAATAATTATTTGATGGATGAACTCAAACTCCAAACCAATACTAAAATAAGTGTTTTTGATAAGAAATAGCTTCCATTAATTGGATTAAAACATTAATTAGTTTTTGATAATTATATTATAAATAAGTGATTCGTTTCGGAGCTTAAGATAAGAGATCATTCGTTGAATGAGCGGTGATTGTAGTGGTAATGTCCGCACAGTCCTAACTCAAGTACCACTTAAATATAATTATCATAGTTTGAAAACTCTTCACTTTTCATTTGATAAGAGACTGTTTCTCAGCTCTTAATCCCCAAAACGTATGAATTCTTATAAATAGAAGTTTACTTCAATTCATTTACAATTATTTCAGTTTTTTGTCTAAAATTCTGAAACAAAAATGAGAGTATTCTTTGCGATTGTCTTATTGTCGGTTTGCGTCGTCAACTCCATGCAGTTGGAGGTGCGACAAACCGTTCCCAAAGGAGTCGACCCCATGTCTGACAAAATGGTCGAGTCAATCAACCATTTGAACACCACTTGGAAGGTCTGCACAAATAAATTAGTTTTATGCAAATGTAACGTTCATTTATTTTTGACAAAAGGCGGGCAAAAACTTTGATGGA
The DNA here is from genome assembly GCA_034697865.1 of Oribatida sp. NCBI lineage: Eukaryota > Metazoa > Arthropoda > Arachnida > Sarcoptiformes > Oribatida sp. The sequence continues at coordinate 898 of JAQGAR010000947.1, forward strand.
TATACCTTGGAATTCGTCAAAAGATTGATGGGTGTCCACAAAAACAACAAAAAATATCGTCTACCAATCATTCAGCACAATGTCGAGAATTTAATAGTTCCCGATGAATTTGACGCCAGAACTCAATGGCCTAACTGTCCTTCAATCAGTGAAGTTAGAGATCAGGGCTCTTGCGGTTAGTGAACCATTTTTTAATGCCTTTTAATGACCATTTAATTAATATTAGGATCATGCTGGGCTTTTGGTGCGGTTGAGGCCATGTCTGATCGAATATGCATTGCATCAAAAGGCAAAAAAATCGTTGAGGTTTCTGCTGAAGACTTAGTCTCCTGTTGCGGTTCCTGCGGTTTCGGTTGCGAAGGAGGTTTCCCCGGTGCTGCCTGGAATTACTGGGTCAGCAGTGGTTTGGTCAGCGGTGGTCTGTACAACAGCAATAAAGGATGTCAGCCCTACGAGATTGCCGCCTGTGAGCACCACACCACCGGAAAACTTAAACCCTGCGGTGATATTCAGGTAAATAATAATTAAATTGATTCAAACGGCAAATTAAATTAATTTGGTCATCCCTTAAAGCCAACCCCAACCTGTGTCAACGTTTGTGAAAAGGGATATAATGTCAGCTATAGCCAAGACAAACACTTCGGCTCCAAAGCTTATGGTATTGCAGGTAATGTTCAACAGATTCAGGCAGAAATCATGAAGAATGGACCGGTAGAGGCAGACTTCACTGTTTACGCAGACTTTCCAACTTATAAATCAGGTATTTCTTTATAATTTTTGTGAAATGAAACTTTTTTTCAATTAAATGTCTGCTTTGAAATCAGGAGTATATCAGAGACACAGTGATCAAGAATTAGGCGGACACGCCATTAGAATCTTAGGTTGGGGTGTCGAGGATGGAACTCCTTATTGGTTGGTGGCCAATTCATGGAACTCAGACTGGGGAGACAAAGGATACTTCAAAATATTGAGAGGCAGTGACGAGTGTGGTATTGAAGACGATATTAACGCTGGTCTCCCAAAACTCTAAAACTCTTAACAATTGTCCAATTGATATAAATTTAATATCAAATAAAAATTATTGTTCAAACAAATTACTTGCTCTGAATACTCCTTTGGTGAACCCTGTCTAATCCTATCCGCTCCAATATACAGTTATATCTTTAAAACTCATCAAATAATAAATAATGATGATAAATGTTGAAAATGTGAATAAACTTTTATAAGATCTAAAATACAGAGAAGTTATTTTAAAGGTTCTAATACAAAGTAGGAACCTAGTGAACATGGGTACATTCAAGCATACCACAGAATGGTATATCTTTTTCCATATATCTAATGCTTTGTATGGGAAGTTGCTTCCATTGGGAACTTTTAAATTAACTGCCCTGTGTATGTTTTATTGAATTACAAAAGATAGAATCTTTTGATACATGAATTTTCAATTGTTTAGTACACTCCAAATAAATTTATCGACCATTAAAGTTAGTATTGAGGCACTTTCTCTATTTGGAATCAGTGTACATCTTGATAAAAGTTAAAATTTAATTTAACTCGGTTTATATTTTTTTGATCGAATGTCGAAACAATTAGTTCAATTAAGTTTTGCTTTTCGAGAATATTTTAAAGCTGACAAAATTAAACTCAAAGCACCCATTTATCGAAGGTTTTCAAGTTCGGATTTCAAAGGTTGATTAAAATGAACTTGATAGTTGGAAAAATTAAATGAGAAGAACCAGGACTTAGTCACTAAGTTATAAAATCAGATTTTGATAATTGGTAATTGAGAGAATGAAACTGGATTAAGTAGAGAATTAAGTTTTGTATGAATTAAGAGACACTTGAACGAATGGAAGACCAACTTAGAGCTGTTCTCAAGTATTTAAGCAAATCAGTGTTTGGTGCAAAAACAGTGATGCGGAGAGGGTGGTATACACAAAATAACCATTGCTGTTTTTTGTGCTCCAGGATCCATGAAATTATCGAAAAGTTAAATATCACGACTTGTGGACATACATCAGGTCTTTAGAGGTTTCCGGAAAAATAAACAAACCGCTCTCCTGGGGCCACGGAATCTCCGCAACACTTGTTCAAATCCCAACTTAAGAAAAATACAACAAATAAAATACAACTTTGTGTTGTTTTAAGTACAGCTGTCATTAAATACCTGGAAAAATATAATCAGATTTATGTCAATCAAGGTCCTAAACGATAAATAAATGAATAAATTCTTATAAATATAGAAGTTTTCTTCAATAATTATTTCAGTTTTTGTCTAAAATTCTGAACCAAAAATGAAAGTATTCTTTGCGTTGGTCTTACTGTCGGTTTGTGTCGTCAACTCTATGCAGTTGACGGTCAAACCAACCATTCCCAGAGGTGAGGACGCTTTATCTCACAAAATGGTCGATTATATTAACAATTTGGACACTACTTGGAAGGTCTGCACAAATGAATTAGTTTTATTTTAATTTTAACTCACTTTCATTCATTTACACAAAAGGCCGGCAAAAACTTTGATGGATACTCTTTGGAATTCATCAAGAGATTAATGGGTGTCAAAAGAGACAACAAGAAATATGGTCTGCCAACCATTCGTCATAATGTCGAGAATTTAATAGTTCCCGATGAATTTGATGCCAGAACTCAATGGCCTAACTGCCCCACAATTAGTGAAGTTAGAGACCAGGGCGCTTGTGGTAAGTGAACAAGTTAAAAAACTAGTTTCTTTTAATAAAAATGTTATAAATATTAGGTTCATGCTGGGCCTTTGGTGCCGTTGAGGCCATGTCTGACCGAATATGCATTGCATCAAAAGGCAAACAAATAGTTGAAATTTCTGCTGAAGACTTAACATCCTGTTGTGATTCTTGTGGTGACGGTTGCAACGGAGGTTACCCCAGTTCAGCCTGGAATTACTGGGTCAGCAATGGTCTGGTCAGCGGTGGTCTTTACAACAGCAAAAAAGGATGTCAGCCCTACGAAATTGCCGCCTGTGATCATCACACCACCGGAAAACTTCAACCCTGCGGTGATATTCAGGTAAATAATTATTAAAATGATTCAAACGATAAATAAATATTTGACATTTCCTAAAGCCAACCCCAGCCTGTGTCAACCTCTGTGAAAAAGGATTTAATACCAGTTATAGTCAAGACAAACACTTCGGCGCCACTGCTTATAGTATTTCAGGTGATGTTCAACAGATTCAGGCCGAAATCATGAAGAATGGACCGGTAGAGGCAGACTTTGATGTCTACTCAGACTTTCCTAGTTATAAATCAGGTATTTATTGATATTTATTATAATTTTAATGTTGTATTCAAATTAATATTATTTATTTTGAAAACAGGGGTCTATCAGAAAACCAGCGATGAATTGTTGGGCGGACATGCTATTAGAATCTTAGGCTGGGGTGTCGAGAGTGGAACTCCTTACTGGTTGGTGGCCAACTCATGGAATGAAGATTGGGGAGACAAAGGATACTTCAAGATATTGAGAGGCAGTGATGAGTGCGGTATTGAAGACGATATTAACGCCGGTCTCCCAAAACTCTAATACTTCTGAAGAATTATCAAACTTATTGTCGAATATAAAGTACAATTAAATTTTACATTTAAAATAAGATCTATATAAAATAAATATTTTCAATTAAAAAAACACTTCATTCGTTACATTCATTGTTATTTAGATTCAAATAATTTGAAAGCATTCTTAATCTTAACTTAATAACTGATCATTTGAAGCCAAGCTTACTTATGGTAGCCTCTCCTCCAATTATTAAACATAAAACTCCCGACGGTGGTTGGGGTTGGGTTGTAGTTTTTGGCTCGTTCATGGTAAGCCTGACCTGCGATGGCTTTGCATATACTACAGGAATATTATACGAACGGTTTCTTGAAGTGTATGGAGAATCCGAGGCCATTACAGCAATGTTTGACTCGTTTATGACTGGAATGTTGTTCGCAATGGGTATTCATTATAGGCTTTGAATCATTATATTCCTAAATATATTCCTAACTAAACCTAAGGTCCACTAGCCAGTGGTCTCACAGCTGCATATGGCTGTAGAACTATATCAATTTTGGGGTCAGTGGTAACAGTAGTAGGAATGTTGGCCAGTATAGTCTTTGATAACATTTACACACACTGTTTGACTCTTGGAATAATTACCGGTATTATGATTTTCATTTACAAACCCCCTTATAGTGCTTTTTGTATTCAGGGGCCGGTCTGGGTCTGATATACTTACCCCAAATAGTGATAATCAGCCATTGGTTTGACAAACGTGTATCTCTGGCAATCGGTATTGCAGTTTGCGGAACTGGTATCGGAATCGCCATATTTGCAGTACTCACTGAAGTAATGATCGACACATTTGGTTGGAAGGGGTCTATGCTTATAATGTCGGGAATTATGTTCACAAATATATTCTTCTCATCATTATTCCGAAAGCCTGGAGACATAAACGAGAGTCAATCACTGAAAAACGCACTAAAAGAAGCCTTGAACTTTAAGATATTGACAGAAATCCCATTTTTATACTATGGTTTCGCCAATTTCTTGAACGGAACTGTATATTATGTGCCAATCATTTTCCTCAAAGATCATATTAAGAAAACAGAGGTTGGTTCTGATCACGACGCCATTAAAATTATGGTCATCTTTGGTCTGTCCAATGCATTTGGTAGAGCACTTTTTGGATATATTGCAGAAAAGGAGTTTCTCAATCGGACAGTAATATACTCATTGTCTGTCATTTCTTATGGGCTGACCATTGGTCTGATTGCGGCGTTTGGACACAATATGACTCTCATAACAATAGGAATAATCTTTTTCGGAGTCGCAGAAGGTTTGAAATCAAATTAAGCGCAGAATAAACTAATTTATGAATTATAGGGGCGTATGTCTGTCTCTTTTCCGTAGTTATGATCGACTTATTCGGCGTCGAAAAGGTATCCAATGTTTTTGGTATAACAAACTTGGGTTTAGGCGTCGCTTCATTCATAGGTCCTCCACTTATTGGTATGAATATTTGATTCATAAAATGAGTTGAAGTTTCAGACCTCTATGACTTTATTTTAAACTATAGCCAAAACTTTTGATCAAAGAACAGGATATAGGAATGGTTTTTATATATCATCCGTAATAACAATCATAAGCGGAGTCTTATTAATGTTTTTACCGATAATTCATCGGAAATACAAATGCGCTGACAATTAGCTCATCAGAAGGTTATATAAGAATTTATTTAAATTATAATTATAATCGAAAATATGAAACATAAAATTTACATAAAATACACTTAAAGCTTATTTCATAAAATCCTGGAAAAATGAAAACTTTCAATATTTAATATTTTTGTTTCATGATCTATTAATGATCAAAAAATCAAAATTTGAAGAATCCCCGTATGCAACAATTTTTTCTGCAATTCTAGCTAAAATAAGCATCGAAACCGAATTTAAACCGGGTTTAGCGAAAAAATTGTGGTCAATTAGTTAAATTGACCGCCATTGTTCCCCTCCCTGACCCCCTCTCCCACTAGGATCTTTGGCAAAATTTTGGGGGGTAATTCCGACTTAAGTCGTCAAGCTAGGAGATCCTTTAGCTTAAACTATCTTGAATTAGTCGAAAACTAAACTATTGCAACTTGCAAATGAAAACACTTCTAATATTCGAAAGTCGTGATTCTAAAAATAAAAGTTCATTCGTTATATAATATACATTGTCACATTGCATGCTGATAATTATTGGAACTTGCATCAATTCGAATAATTCAAACATATTTTGAGTCTTGAATTATTAATAAACTAATCAATTGATTGGAAACAAACCTTTTTTTATAAATCTTATAATTTGTCTAATCATAATGGTACTTAAAGGCATTGAAAATGAAGCACCTGAAGGGGGTTGGGGTTGGGCAGTAGTATTTGGTTCGTTTATGGTGAGCGTGATCTGCGATGGTTTTGTTTACACAACAGGAATATTATACGTAAAGTTTCTTGAAGTCTACGGAGAATCAGAAGCCATAACAACAATGTTTTGCTCAATTATGACCGGAATGTTGTATGCAATGGGTATTCCTATAAGGCTTTAAATTATATAAATACTCATATATTAATTGAAATTATCCATTTTTATAATTAGGACCACTGACTAGTGGTCTGACAATTGTCTATGGCTGCCGAACTATATCCATTTTGGGTACAGTCATAACAGTGATAGGAATGTTGTCCAGTATTGTTTTTGACTCCATATACCTCCACTGTTTGACTCTTGGAGTAATCACCGGTATTTTAAATTTCCATTTAACCCTTTTATAGTCACACACTTTTCCAATTCAGGGGCCGGTCTAGGCTTATCATTTTTACCCCAAATATTGATAGTTACCCAGTGGTTTCATAAACGTTTATCTCTGGCAATCGGTATTGCAGTTTGCGGAACTGGTATTGGAATCGCCATATTTGCAGTACTCACTGAAGTAATGGTCGACACATTTGGTTGGAAGGGGTCTATGCTTATAATGTCCGGATTTCTATTCACAAATATATTTTTCTCGTCATTATTCCGAAAGCCAGGGGACAGAATCGAGAGTCGATCACTGAAGAGCGCACTAAAAGAAATCTTCAACTTTAAGATACTGAGAGAAATCCTATTTTTATACTATGGTTTCGCAATTTTCTTGAATTCGACCGTTTATTTTGTGCCCATCATTTTTCTCAAAGATCATATTAAGAGAATTGGGATTGGTTCTGATGCCGACGCCGTTAGAACTATGGTTATATTCGGTCTCTCCGATGCTTTCGGTAGACTATTGTTTGGATACATTGCAGGGAAGGGGTTTGTCAACCGCATAGTAATTAATGGGTTGTCTATCGTCATCGCTGGACTAGTCATTGGTCTGATTGCGACGTTTGGACACAATATGATTATCATAACAATAGGGATAATCATTTTCGGAATTGCAGAAGGTTTGCAATCAATTTAATTGAAGCACAGAATAGACTAATTGGTAATTGAATTATAGGGGCGTATGTCTGCCTTTATTCGGTAGTAATAATGGATTTATTCGGCGTCGAAAAGGTATCCAATGTAATTGGTTTGAGCAGCCAGCTTTTAGGCCTGGGCGCACTCATAGGTCCCCCACTTATTAGTAAAATTCATAAAATTGAGTTAAATGTTCAAATCTTAATGGTTTATTTCCAAACTATAGGCAAAATGGTCGACGAGGACGGTGGTACGGGATATAGGAATGTTTTTTATATATCCTCATCAATATCGATAACAAGTGGAGTCTTATTAATGTTTTTGCCGCTAATTCAGCGAAAATTCAAAATTGCTGACAATTGACTCATCAAAAAATTATATAAGAATTCATTAAAATTATAAATTAGTAGAAAATATGAAATAAATTTTATTTTACATAATATTCACTGAATTTATGAAATATTTTTAAAACAAATGAATTTCGAAGAAAATCTCATAAAAATTTAACTCAGGTCTAAAATCTTATGACTTCTCCTTAAGTTTGGCCTTCTCGGAAGCCTTTCCTTCGGTTGAGATGTGAACCTCTGGTTTCTTGTACTGAATGTTAATCATATCCAAGCGTTGCATCATAAGAAAGCAGCAGACGGCCAGAGTTATGGAAGCGCTCATATAGAATATGGCCCCGACGTGAAGAGCGATCTCTTGGTTAAAAGACGCCGTCTTAGCTATGAGCCAATAGTATAGCAGTAAAACGACGACTGAAATGATCCAAATCAAGTTTATAATGAAACAGAGCAAAAACAGAACGCGGTTTCCCATCTGAATAGCAACCCATCCAACGGGGGCTCCGATCAGTTGCATAATACAGAGGCCGCCGAAAATCACTAAATGTGTTTTGTTGTCGTAGAAGTAAAAGGCAAAGAAACCAAGGAATACGTTCTTAATACCCAAAATTAAGACTAAAAGACACAAATGACTGACACATTTCTTCAATATCTTCAAACGATTCCTGTCTTTCATCGGGTCCTCAATGTCTTTGATTTGTGATTTTTCCACATCAGTAGAGGGACCGGCGCTCACTATTTTTGATCTAACGGTCTCTTTTTTGTCTCTGCTATCATTATCTTTGGTTTTCTCATCGGAATCTACCTTGGATCCTGCCTTAGATTCTGCCTTCGATTGCGCTTTTGATTCCTCCTTCGATTCCGCCTTTGATTTAGATTTCTTTTTCTTTTTGTCGGTTTTATCGTCAGATGACTCGCTGGCTTCTTCTTCTTTTGGCTGCTTCTTCTTTTTCTTCTTCTTGTCATCTTTGTCTTTGGCTTCATCCTCCTCTTCCTCATTGTCGGTTTCTTTTAATTTTAATTTGATCTTTTCTGACGGCATTTTAATGAAGCGATTGTATCAATTGATCAAAATCTGACTAAAATTCGTTAAAAATTCAAATAAATGCCGGAAAAGTTGAAAAAGTTCAAGTTAATTATGTGGAATAAATCACGAGATTCTTAATTCACTGGATTCAAATTATTAACACTTCAGTGAAATTAAAAATGAACAAAAATTTTATAAAAGTTTGTTGAATAAACAAGATACAAAATTCACCATCAAATTGTTGTTTAAATCAAGTAAAATAAACTCAATTTTATTCACAGAGAAATACATTTGACAGCAATTAATAAATTTAAAGCAAAACATAATTGAAAATCAATTGAAAAGACACTGATTTTACACCAAATATCCGAATAAAAAAGTTTCACATAAATAATGAATAATTCGTAGATTAAAATCAAAAATATGTCTCAAAATTCAAACTATTGATTAAAAGATAATTAATGAATAGAAAGCGTTCTTCTGATTAGAAATTAGTTTCAAAAAACAGATAAATTTTTTTGTTTACAGAATACGACACATCATTTGAAGGACAGTTGAGTCAATGCGGAGTTGATATGACTTATCAGAGTTGTTATTCAGGTAACTCAACTCGAATTGTGTTGGTGGTGAGCACAGGCAGGTGTTACACTACAGTAGTCTGTGCCCACTCTATGAATCATAACCAGGTATGACTATCATAGTCATAATGTCTGAAAATATTGTTTTCAAAGCTTCAGAATATAATAACAAATTGGGACTAAAATAACTGAAATCTGATAATTACACCAAAAAGACTGAAATTATTATCAATGAAATGAAAACTAAGCCGGGAGACTATAATTAGCATGGAAATTTAAAACCCAAAAGGAAGTGTGTTTATTCCGCTTTTAACATCTACTGATGTGTCGGATCCAATGTTAAAAGAATATAATATTCAGTAAACTCTTTAAATTATCACAATTTTGTCCGAAATGTTCTAATTCTGAAATACTTTTTTGGGCAGAATTTCGATAGTTTTGAGGATAATTCAATGCAAACATGTTTTTAATGTTAATTTTTAGTTATTTCTAAACAAAAATCAGATATTAGTCAAGAGTTAAGGAAATAAATTCTTAAATAATAAATAAATAGATTTATAGATTAGTAAATTGTTTGATCAGTCGGTTAATAACTTAATTGAATGCGTATTTATAAGCAAATCCGTGCAAACAATCAGCACATGTATGCCATGCGATGAGATTAGAGGATGCCATTCATTGGCCTGAAATGAAACGTAAGAAATCTATTAGACATTCAATCAAATGGTTTATGTGATCAGTGTTTGACTCGAATTGTGTTTCAAAACAACTCGTCTTTGGATTAGAATTTCAATCGAAAAGTAGTAAAACAAACAAAAAAGTTATTAATCAATGAGGTGGTGATTGAGAGGAGTCACTATTCCTCATCACCCTCCTCATTGTCTTCTGAAACCTCTTTATCTGAGCCATCATTATCATTGGTTTCTCCTTCTTCGACATTCATTTGATTGTCACCAACGTCTTCAGTATTATCATTGTTTATGTCATTACTCTCGGCAATGGGTTCCCTAGGTTTGGTTACAACTGTATGGCTCTCCTCTTTCTCGGCTTTACTCAAAAGTTCATTTAAATCGATTTTATGTCCCTTTAACTCAAATAACTTATCGGCGGGAATATCGATCACTTTTCCGTTAATAGTGAGCCTCTCCTGAACTGTGGTCACCTCATCAGTGACCTCATCCTCCTCTTCATTGGCGATATCATCATCGAGTTGTGGACTCTTATCGCCGTTCAGAACAGTATTGCTATCAATTTGATCGTTCATACCTTCAGATGAGGAGACATCTCCGTTCTCGATGGTCATGTCCTCTTCCAGTTGCAAAAAGTTAAGCACAGTGTCTTCATCGCTGGCCAGAGACAAGTCTTCATAATCCTAAATTGATTAAATGAATTCAAGAATAAGTGTTTTGCAACCATTTGTTCAACAAATTATCTGCAAATTA
>JAQGAR010000948.1:0-11271 GCA_034697865.1 Oribatida sp.
AATGACCATTGGTCAAGCAAACTTATTATAACTATGAAATGCAGTCTTGCTCGAAATCAGGCTTTCCTGCTTAAACCGATTCGTACAACTCGCCTAAGCCTGGAAACGGTCCACAATATCAACGCTTAACAAAAAAGCGAACTCTTTGGTGAAGACTTGAAGTAAGTGATTGTCCAAAACTATCTGAAACTTTAACAAAAATTCTTTTTTCATTTGTATTCAATTCGTTCCTTTTTTTTATTACTATTTTCTATTGATTAAAGCATTGATTTAAACGCAAGTTTCCACAATTACTCAACAAATTAATGAATTTTCAAATTGCATGCTTATTTTTCTTTGAAATGATTATTTTCTTTATGAATAATGCAAAGGATTTCCCCAAACATCTTGGAACAAATTTCGTTCAAATTCTCTGCGAAACCCATAATTATTTTCGAGTTCATGTCATTGTATGTGAGTTGAGCATGCCTGAAACCATTGAAGTTCTTGTAAAGTTGATTGAAAGTTATTTACTAAACAAAACCGTATAAATATTTGAAAACATTCAAAAGATTCCTTTAAACCATTTTTAAAGTAATGAAATGAAAAATATATAAAAATGTGATAAAAGAAGACAATAATAGAAGAATTTGATATGTATTCCACTGGAGAACAGCCCAAAACTTGAGCCGATTCTGCATTTTATTCTGTATGTGAAGCATATTCTGAGCACATTCTGAGCTCAATGTCGACACAAATTTACATTCGCTAAACATTTTGTTTTCCTTTTGTGACTTCCTTTTATGTAATTCTTTTTTTGTAGTTTTTTCAGTGAAAGAATTCAATGAAATGAGAGTCAATTCGAGGAAATCTTCTCAACCGAAGAAAGAATTGATTTATTCTGAATTCAATTTACTTTTTTCAATATATTCACAATATTTCGAGAAAATTTTATTTGAATTCACCTTGATTCACTTGACTTTTCAATTGTAGAAGCTGGTAACTTTAAATGCTTTATTAAACTTTAACACTATTAAACAGAAACAAATGTTTATTGATTTGATGTATAATTTTTAAATTTCCACTTTATTTAGTTTATATAACAACAGTGAGCACATAATGCAAACAATCTTAAAACTATAGTCTGTTTCTTAAGTGTTTAGTAAATCTTTGTTTTAAGTTAATCAATATTTAATTGGACTAAATTTCTTAATCGGTGGTCGGCGGCACGCTATATTTTGCAGTTTATCATTGTTAAATCAAGCTCCTTTCTCCCCAATTCTTTAATTATTGTATAATATTTGAGTGTTCAGTGATTTGATAAACTGACTAACTGACTAAATTTATCTCAAAGTTGAAATATTTTAAATCTTATAATTGTTTGAATTCAGGCATAGAATAGTCTATAATTCGATAGTTCTTCAAACTATTTGACAAAAATTCAATTTTAAAGTTATATTCAATTCACGAATACTTTTGAAATGTCGTCAAAACTGATCCCAACATTTGTGTTGGTTCTGCTGTTTATTAGTTTCCGTGAGCTTCAAACTACGGACTGGTGTTATCTCATCCAACCAAACGGCATATTTGATGGTTTGGGGATATACCATCGGTGGAACAGTTGGGAAAAATCGGATTCAGATTATGTGATGTTCAATAAGGCCGGAGATCAGTGGAAGTTTAAATTAACAGGGAATCCACATCAGAAAGACATGAAGGTTCAATTGATCGGGAACTTAGTCGATAGTTCTGTTTCTAATGTGATTCATCGCTACGGAATGCATTTCAAAACAGAAGATCCTTTCTCTAGCTCTAGTTTTAGCTTCAACTGTGATGTTAAAAAGCTGGTAATTAAAGCCCTTGTATATCCTTCGAATAAAGTTAACGTTTATTATTGTTTCAGTCGAATATTCACAATCTGTTTTGTAAGGGGTGGTCGAAACTCAGTTTAAGAGATGATTTGGACTATAAATTGGACAAAAATATTACTGAATTTCCGATTGATTCAGTTCTTCTAAAAGAAAAGCCTTACGAAACTCATTTTGAAAATGGTGGTAATGTGATCGTGGTCGTCAGTAAAGATCGCAATCATACTTTAATAATGAAAATGAAGAGTAGAGGTCTTGGTCATGGACCTGATTTCCACTCTGAAAGCTGTCGATCTTCAGATCTAAAACATTGTCCCAGACCTAAATTCATCAATCAAATGGATCAGGAGCTCTTCAAAATGATCGATGGAGTCGTGGACTACAATCATACAAGGAATGGGAGCGGATGGTTGCTGCTCTTCAACATCGATGGTATCCCAAAGTATTGTTTTACTCCAGAGAACAAAGACTTGGCACAAGAGGTGAGACTTGATATACAAATTAAATGCTTATACTGATCTACATTTCAGTGCAATTCGTCTGAGAAAATGCAACCTTTACTCGAAGGTTGTTTTGACTCAGAACCGATACCAACAACAACTCACTATTTAACGACAAAGACTCCAACTCCTGACCATAAAATTTGGTATATAGTGATAACAATTGTTATCATTTTGATTACAGCTGTCATCAGTTATATCATTTGGAAAAAGAAAGGTGTCCCTGTTCCTGTCACTAGTGCTGGCACTACAATAAGAACAGGTTTTTGATCAGAGAATCTTATAGATAATTTTAAAGTTCCGTTTTTTATTAAATTTTTTTTATAGAAAAGACTGAAAGATCTGAGGGATCGAAAGTTTCGACAAGCAATTTAGGGAAAGCCTCCACAAAAGAAACTCTTAATTCAAAAGCTATCTCTTCAACGAATACTTAATGATTGTCGAAAACGATCTGAAACTTTAACAAAAATTCTTACTTTCATTCATTTGTATTCAATTCACTCTTTTTTAAATATCATTTAATTCTATTGATTTAAGCATTGATTTAAACACAAATTTTCACAATTACTTAACAAATAAATGTTTTCCGGAAGAGTTTCCAATTCTTTAAACTTAGATTACACTTCAATTACATACTTCGTCTATATAACGTGACGTTATTAACGTCTAAATAACATCCAAGGTTACCCAAGGGGGTCAGCCCGAACCACCCTGACTCGAAAAATTTTGGAAAACTCCCCAAGACGGTGCGGTTTTGACCTACCCCCCCTTGGCCCCCTTGGCTATCCCTGATATTTGAGTGTTCAGTGACTTGATAAACTGAATAAAACTCAATTTATCTCAAAGTTCTAATATTTTAAATCTTATAATTGTTTGAATTCGCGCTTAGATTTGTCTTTAATTCGACATTTCTTCAAACTATTTGACAAAATCTCAATTTTAAAGTTATATTCAATTCACGGATACTTTTGAAATGTCATCAAAACTGATCCCAACATTTGTGTTGGTTCTGCTGTTTATAAGTTTCTGTGAACTTCAAACTACGGACTGGTGTACTCTCATCCGACCAAACAATGCTTTTGATGGTTTGGGAATATACCATCGATGGAATAGCATCGGAGAAGGGGATGCAGATTTTGTAATGTTCAATAAGGCCGGACGACAGTGGAAATTCGAATTCAAATGGAATTCATATCTGAAAGACATGAAAATTGAAATGATTGCGAACTCAGACGAAAGTTCTGTTTCTGATGTAATTCATCGCTACGGAATGCTCTTCAAGGCAAAAAGTCGATACTTTAACTATGATTTTAGCTTCAACTGTGATGTTAAAAAGCTGGTAATTGAAGTCCTTGTATATCCTTCGAGTATATGTTTTTCATTTTTTTCAGCCAAATACCTACAATCTGTTTTGTAAGGGGTGGGGGAAAGACGATTTAAGGGGCAATTTTAACTATAAATTGGACGAAAATATAACTGATTTTCCAATTTATTCAGTTCTTCTAAAAGAAAGGCCTCTCCAAACTCATTATTCATATGGTGGTAATGTGATCGTGGTCGTCAGCAAAGATCGCAATCAGACTTTAATTATCAAAATGAAAGGTAGAAGTCTTGAGCATGGACCTCATTTTGAGGCTAAAAGCTGTCCTCCTTCATATGGTTGTCCAATACCTAAATTCATCAATCAAATGGATCTGAGTCTTTTCCAGAAGATTGATGGGGCAGTGGACTACAACTTTGCAGGTAAGAGCGGATGGTTGCTGCTCTTCAACATCGATGGTATCCCTAAGTATTGCTTTACCTCGGAGAACAAAGACTTGGCCCAAGAGGTGAGACTTAAGTACAAATCGAATACTTATTCTGATTTACATTTTAGTGCAATTCGTCAGAAAAGATGCAACCCTTAATCGATTATTGTTTCGAGGACAAAGACCCTACACCACCAACCATTCAGTATTCAACGCCAAAGACTCCAACTCCTAACCATAAAATCTGGTGGTATATAGTGATAGCAATTGTTATCGTTTTGATTACTGCTGTCATCAGTTATATGATTTGGAAAAAGAAAGGTGTCCCTGCTGCTGGCACTAGTGCTGGCACTACGATAATAACATCAGGTTTTTGATCATAGGATTTTTGAGTTCAGTTTTTCATTAAATTTGTATTTTATAGGAATGACTTCAAAACCTGGCGCATCAAAAGTATCGACAAGCAATTTAGGGAAAGCGTCCACAAAAGAAACGCTTAATTCAAAAGCTAACTCTTCGACGAAGACTTGAAGTAATTGATTGTCGAAAACGATCTGAAAATTTAACAAAAATTCTTACTCTCATTCATTTGTATTCAATTCACTCATTTTTAAATATTACTTAATTCTATTGATTAAAACATTGATTTAAACACAAGTTTCCACAATTACTCAAAAAAATTAATGTTTTTCCCAAAGAGTTATTCCAAAACCTTTATCACTGACTAAGAGAATAATTTGTAGACTTCCAGGAAGAGGTCATAAAATGAAGAATTTTTTAGCCTTCTTTTGAAATTATAATCAAATTCATAAATCACATCAAATGAGTGCAAAAATGAACCAGGATGATTAAGTTTTGTTTGTTTAGAACTTGAAGTTTGAAAAAGAATATAATATAAGAGAATAAAATTTTAACAAGAATTGCAAATGAAATGTTGGGTGTAGGGAAACACATGATTGATGTGCTGTTCAATTGGTTGTCTGTTATGCCAACACTAAGATTAGTATAAATTATTTAACACAAAATCAAAACATTATTGTGAGGCAAATGGTATATAAACACGCTCTCAGTATATTACCAATGATAAATATTCATGACTAGATTATAAATCTAATGTGCCTTCAACACTTACTGAACCAATATTCTAATAGAAGCTCATTTTTATTCTGTGCTCAATACTGTTTGAATCGACTCTTTTTGTTCTTTTTCTATAACTCAATATGTTTTTCAGTCATTTTTAATAAATTTTTTAAGCAATGGATTCCATGATTTCATTATTTATTGCGATTTCTAATAAAATGAGTTTTTATTGAACAAAATGTATCATATCTTAAGCCCAGGTTTATTCTCATGAATTTTTGTTACTGTTAAATCAGTGGTGCTCAGCAGTCGTGCTCACCAGTGGTGAAAAACTACTTGCAAATTGTTCAGTATATATTTTTAACTAAGGTATTGTTTGTTGGCATTGTCAACATGTATGAATTTGTATTAAACTTGATTATATAATCTCATGAGTTGTATATTGCTTTACTTGTTTATTATTAGATTTATTGGATTAAAATACAAATTGAGTAAAGGTTTCAATAAAAAACTAATTTCAAAGCTATTCCCAAATCAATTGATATCAGGTTTTTCCAGTTCTTTAAATTTGCGATATTTTGTGTCTTTCAGTGAAAATTCATTTATTTGTCGGTAAACACAGAATTCAATTCCTTTTGCCTTAAAATTGATTCTTTGTTTGAATAATTGATAAAAACAATAATCAAAACGAATTTCTTTGTTCTGAGCATTTGATTCACATTATTTGTTTAATGATTTTAATTTGATGGCAAACTTGTGTTCAAATAATTTTATATTTCGAGCAAACAAATTGGAAAAGTAGAGTACATTTGCCCTCTTTTTCAAAGTTTTATTCTTTATTTCTTTCATTTTTGTTGCTCAGAGACTGGAATTAATCTACAATTATCTGAACTGAAACCCTAAGAAAATATCGATTTCTTAGTTTTCAGTCGAATAAAGTCATCACAGTTTTCATTGACTTCTTTTGATGAAAATATTTTATAGAAAAAAATTCATTTTTATTCAAAAATGTTTATTCAAATGAAATATTTATTTGTTTGGAATCCATTTGGATATTGACTGCAATACATGTATTACATACAGTACATTATGTATTAATATTCAGTGTATGAAAAGCACAATAAGCACTGCCTATTAGGCTCTGATAGTAGAGTATTATTGGGGAGATTTCATTGCATACCATGTTTTCTTGCCATTGTTCCTAAAACAATAAGCCATTCTTTGGGAAATGCACTCAAAACCACTGAAATGCAATTTAGATGCAAACAAATGGCATTATTTTCAATTTTACAACAATATTATTAGAGCACTAAAAAAAAGGGGATTAAAACCCTCGCGCTTGATTTTAATAATGGAAATTGTGAGCGTGCGGACGATCGCCGATCTAAATTTTTTATGCAATTAAGAGGTTTTAGGTCTGTTTTCATCAGGGGTTCACTGTTTGTCGTATATTTTTACTTAATTCATAAGATATGACTAAAATTAATAGCATATGAGTAAAAAATTTAACCTATTTTTTGTTTGAGTGAAAAATCGGTTCGAAACTTTAAACTTTCTATAATCTTTGTAATTTTTAAAAATATAATAATTTAATTGAAAGCAAAAACATCTTAATTGCAATTTTTTGATTTTCGTTTTTTTGAAAGCGCAACAATAGAAAAATTTTTATCCCCTTTTTTTTAGTCCTCTAAATATTATAATTTTGCAATGAGACTGGAATTATTCATCTTGTTCATCTATCAATAAAATATTTGAGTAGGCTCATTCTAAAGAAAAATCATAAATAGCCTAAAAACGAATTCAATGAATAAATGATAACTAAATTGTTTTCCAATAAGTCTGATAAATGTGGGCCCGAATTGAAAGTTTCAATTTGAAACTATTGAAACATTTTCTATATTAATCGATTTTAGCCATAAATCTTTCAAATTCATAGTTTTCCTCAAACATTTGATGGATTAATTCCTGAGTTTTCAATGAACTCTACTCTACCAAAGCTAAGACATCAAACCTCAGGCTTTCATTTCATCTCTTCTTTTAGTAAATAAAATCTTTTTTTTCAAATAAATAAATCTTTAGCCAAAAAAATCGTTAAATTGTTTATGTTTTCCTCTAGACATCCTTTAAATCCCAAACTAATCAACTAATGACTATGGTTAGGTGTACTTGCATTATTAATAAGAGCTAGCGTGTTCTAAGAGCAAAAATAAAAGATTTATATTAAGGGTAAATAGGAATCCGAATGAAAACATTTAATAACTGTTTCCTCTTAACTGCGATAAGGATTTGAGGCAAAATCGGAGCGAATGATCGCTCGACCGATAAGCGGAACCACAGAAACGGACAAAACAAATGACTCGAAAAATGTCTTTAATTGTCTCGACTGACAAACACAATGCAAAGCACAACACATAATAGAAAAGCATATAAACGATGGCACAGACTCCTAAATGTCTCATTAAATGAGTTCTTTTAGGATACACAGAATTAAAGTCGATAACAGAGAGCATGGCTTTGATGTCTATTCATCTTTTGACAGCCCTTCCATTCTCCGATAAGAAAATTATTTTGTCGCCTATTGTTGTCATCAAAATTTGAACTGAATTTGTTCATGGATAATTCAATTAGCTATTGTTGCAATTTTTAGTTCATTAGAGCATATTTTGAGACAATGCCAAAAATTATTTCGGGATTTGACCTTTCTCAATGGAATTGATTCCAAGAATAAATCCCCACTGAAAACAATTTCCGGCTAAAGATTTCATATCAGATTCACTTTTAGAGTTGTTTTTCCAAAAAAAAGTCTTTTCTGTTTAAAATGCCATCAATTATTTGATAACTGAATCGATCGGATTTAAGATAAATTGCAGGTTAAACAAAAATATTATTGATTTTCTATCTGAGCCAGATTGTTTTAAATGGTTAACATTCTGCAAATTACTCAGTGATTGCACAAAACAATCAAAAATACTATCATTTATTACATTCTTAGCATTCCTTTAGTTGGAAAAAGTTTTGCGAAAATACGAAAACTGCAGAAAAGGACTCATTTATTCAGATTAAAAACAAAAGTATAGAATTATATACAGCAGCACACCATAAGAATCAGTTGAATCTATACAATACTCAATCAATAATTGTTGAGAAAGTGTCTAACATTTAATTAAAGAGAGAATACAAATCCTAAATCCATTACAAATTGGTTGTGGATCCAATATTCTGTGCTAAACATAACGTTTATATATTTAAGTCCCTTTTCTTTTAATCAGAGATTGCCAAAAATTGCTGGTGTCCTTGAGCTTGGCTATCCCTGCTTTACATCAAAAGAAAAATATTTTATTTCCGAAATTTTTCAAAAGAGATTCAGATTTCAATTTGAGCTAAAAAACATCTTTAGAGAAAATGTGAATTCAAATGCAAATCAATTTGACATTAAAAGCTTTTTAATCCAATTAAAACAAATATTTTAAATTTTTAGCTTTCCATTTGATGAGAGCGAAATTTTTCATGCTAATTCACTTGAAAGAATTCAATTTTAAACCTCTATCAAAATAAAAGTCATGAAAAATCATCGTTTGCTTTGAATTTTTATTAAATAACTCTTCAAAGGGAAGGTTGGGGAGGCTTTAGGGGAGGGATTTTCATTGAGTTCAAGTTAGATGGTGAAAGATAAGAAGGAGGATTGCAAAATAGCTCAATTTGAAACCTTTTTTTAAAAAAAATGTTATTATACGACAGTTAACATCAAATTTCTTACTTATTTTCCTCTAAATCCTAAACCTTTGTTATAAGTTATTATACTATTTATTAAGAGTTATAACGGGAAGAGTCTAACAAATGTAATATTTTATAAAATATTTGATAAAAATTGTGTTCATTTGTTATATAAATTTAATTGAGACGACAAATGCTCTGACAGTAACGCCTGTATTACTCTATTTATCAAAATATATTACTTTTATGGTATAATATGGGTTTCTCTATAAATAACAATTATCTTGATAATCATTTACTATTAAATACTTTGACAAGATGTCAAACAACAGGAACACATCATTGGAAACTTAAAGCATTGACCCGTCTCAAAATTGTGACTTAATGTTCTAGATTATTGTATTACTAAATGAGCAGATAATTGGTTGATATTTAGACGTCGACGACCTTCCGGAAGAACTGTAGGCTTAGGTATAGTAAAGTGCAACAAAAGAAACTGTCACCGATTGTAACTGCAGGGGAAGCCATCGAAGAGATACCGTAACAGAGTCTCTGCAGATTGTTTTGTTCAGTTCTGCATTTGTCATAAGAGCTGTCATTCGGATCGCAAGAACAGTCTCTTATATTGATTCCAATTCTGTGCCGCATCAGAATTGCGAGCGAATCGTTACATCTTTTCGTACATTCGTTGCCAGAGAATGTCAGTTCACACAAATACCTGTAGTAGTTCCAGGCCTCCACACATGTCGGGTCAGCCTTGCAGTAGAGCTCTGTTATACGACATGATTTGGATATGGGGTCCACTTCCGGATAACAGGATTTAGTTCTGTTCCGAATCAGATTACAGTAGAGATTGTCTGCACAGTCACAATTTAAATAGTCAAAGCCTTGGGCAGTGTTGGTTAAAGAGATGATCGCTAATTGGCAGAGTTCTGAGCAATTCGGTGTTTTGCCATAAAGTTCTTGTTTGCAACTTATTCTGTAGTCATGCAGTGCTAAACCACATGTCATATCAACGGTGCACTTCTTGAGCGAAAGGTCACAGTTTTCCACAATTAACTGTTTGGCCTCAAAACTCATGCAATTAATGAGCAAAACGGAAATCAATACAAATATTGGACTCATATTTCATAAGCGTTTCTATTGATGTTTGAGAGCAACCAAACAGTTGTCGACAGACATCTTATTCATCACAATTGCAATAATTCTTAACTTTTCCGAAGTCGAGTCACATATGATATCCACTTTCTATTAGTTTGAATCAAAAGTTAAACCTGTGCTCTATTCGCACAGAATGAAGCTCTGCTGCTCACAGAAATGCTCACAATGTGAGCCAACCATACGAATAGAGTGAGTTTGTGCACTGAATCTTTAAAGCCTCAGTCAGTTTCAGTAATTCGTGTAAATGTATGGTAACATCACTTCTTGTTATCCAATATATATCTTTGCGTTAGTTTTGGTAATAAATGAAATTCAAAATAAACTTATTGAGAGACTCTTCGTTCGTATATTAATCCATAAAATCTGAATAAATATTCAATTTTCTCCTCAAATGATTAGAAGAAAACAATTTTCTTCTGAAGAGCTCTGATTTAAATGAATTTCAATTTCAATAAGAATTAAATGAATTCTGGAAAACTTGAGCTCAGACTTCAACGCAAATCTAATACATTACTGAATTTCTAAGTATAAATGTGTCTCCAAAGGCTTTCCTATTTATAAATAGACTAAGAAACTATCGTCGTGCACATATTGCCAAAGGGGAATGTTCGTAGTAAAGATAGAATGTTTGCAATATAATTTGATGGATTAATCTGGCAACATTCTAAATTTTTAAAATTAAATTTCAGACTTCTTTCAAACCCATTTCAAACAAATCTTAAAATCATTATTCATTTATTACCCATTTATTTATTTAATAAGCCCTTGCTTGTTTTATACAGCTTTAGACAGATATAAATTTAATTCGATCCGCAAGTTTTCCATAAATAGCAAGCTCATTGGATTGGATGAAGGCAAAGGCGGTAGAGCATGAAAAGCATCTCTTTTTGTTATTGTTGCGAAGGCTGCGCTCGACATAAACGCACACACCTAAGCGCAGAAATGAGAATTGATTAATCCTGCAAAAATGAATTCATTTATTCTTCAGTTTATTGGGAATTATGTTTTACTGGCCCTTAAATTATGGCATTTTTAGTGACTATAAGTACATAAACTATCGCTTATATAAATGTCTCGATTTTTTTTATCGGAGAACAAAATGTATTGAATTTTTGTGTTCAAAGGAAAGGCACGAAAAGATTTTTCAGATCTAATGCACTCTTCTAACGGTTCGACCGATTTATTACTATTCGAAGACTTGACAGCGAAGGCATTCAGCGC
>JAQGAR010000949.1:0-11265 GCA_034697865.1 Oribatida sp.
TATATATAAACTGAAAAATTCAGAATTATATAACTTATCAAAAACAAAACAGTTTATATATTATTAGGACAAAGAATTATTAAATGTATGGCATGTATACTGGGAACAAACATCTGTTTATATATAGATAACTTATAATCAATCAAATAGATAGTACAAAGTTTAAAAAAACCATTATATTATTTATATACTAATATAATGGAAAAAACTTTAACAATAATTTTTAGCAATGATTGCCACGATAATATATAATAAATTTTTAAAAAAAAGAATTTACTCAAACACATATATATAATTTCAAATCTACATCTAAGTCTACATTTATATATCAAAATAAAATAATTTTATCTTTCATTCCTTTAGATGTATAAATAAATTGTTATTTCGTAATTAATAATAATTTGAATATTTTCTATCAAATTGTTTTGTAAAAATAGAATTAATATAATATTTTATATGAAGGAGAATCTCCAGGTTACACTGGCCATATAGTCTGGAGATCCTTGACTGTTTCAGAAAATATTCAATTTAAAATAATGCTTTATTTAAGACAAATTTTGATATTCAAATAAAGTATAAAAGTTATAGAATATTTTAATTTGTTGTGTTTGATTAGTATATATACAATCAAATGAATAATATCATATCATTCATAGATTCGTATATAAAATTCATAATTAAAAAGGGTATTGATAGAATAATAAATTTACATTTATAAAATTTTGAATTTAAAAGTTTAAGCTATATAAGAAATTAGATTTCCTCATACGTTGGTGGGGTTGCTGGTATATTATCTTGGGAGTTCCTAATTTCGGGTTGATAAATTCGGGTTCGTTGAATACGCCTTGATCTCAGTCTCATTCTTTTCTTTAATAAGGGCAGGTTATATGCCATAACCACAATTATATTTAAAAGAATGAAAACAAATGCGAGAGTGACCTCTTCAAAAAATTTAAAGTTTAAATGTTTTGATATCACTTTTGATTCCTTATTTTGAATGAAAATAAGTCTAACAAATTCGTTATTTCGGTCTACATAACAAAGAAGAAGGAATAGTCTAAAAGTTGGTTGTAATTATGATCTAGTTTATAAAGGTTTGCTGACGGCAGGAGAAAGCCCTTCATATCGCCCTTCAGTCATTTAAGGCCCATGATCTGAATTTTAGACCTTAAAATAGTAAACTTACTAGCAAGGCTAGACATTTGCAAATCATCAACCTTTTTATCAGCCCTGGTGTAATTAATTTAATCTTAAATGGATCGTTCACTCCAATTCTCGATATTGAGTTCACTACTAAACATATCACTCATAACATTTATTTGTTTAGCAGTGTTGGGGCAAAATATTTCGATTTGCTGGATAATTGAGTCATTTAAACTTTGAAAACACGCCATTTTCATTTGACTAAAATTAAATTTATCAAATCGAAGGCAGGGATCATCAAAGATCAAATCATAAGTCAATAAATTAACTCGCTTCGTCAAAAGGGGTAATCAAAAATAATAAACCTAAAGTTAACGCAATTTGACGCAAATTAGACGCAAACGCAATTAGCAGCAAATTTGTTGTTTTGAAGTTCGATGTCATCTCTAATGTTAATGATGACCTTGAAAAGTTGAAGTTGAAGTGGATCTTTATTTTAGTCATGTAGGAAAGCGGCGAGGAAAGAAAGAATAAGGTTGCCACCTTTTTTCACAACTTCCTTGATGATACGTGTGTTAGCTCAATTATTTGAAGACAAATCAAATAATTTTGATTTATAATATAAGAAACTTAATTATTAAAAACGGGAATCATTTTAACACTTAGAACAAAAGAATGAAATATTAACTGAAATAATATCAAAATTTCATTTTAATTCAATTCAATTTATTAATCAAAATTTTAATTGATACCAAGAGATATTTTCCCCTCCTTTTAATTGTAAGTTCTAAGATTGCAGGTTCTACCGAGACAACAGCTCAAAGAGATCTAAATAAATTGATCTGCTGTCTCGGATTGATGAAACATTAATTTAAATTACTTAGAGTTGAATTTGAACTATTTTTTAAAAAACTTTAACTAATTTTTGAACTTAAAATAAGATTAATGGTAAGAACGGTTACATTACAGCAGTCCTAATGTGAGTCCAGGAATAGAAAGATTGGAAAACTTTGGCAAAAATTACTTTGTTTTCATCGCAAACACTGACGACTATATTCTTGGCTATAGATCTAAAGCAAGAATATTCTGGACTTTATTTGTCAGGTTTCTATTGTGCCTCTCGATGATTGCCTTCATTCTCTCCATGGTCATTGATGACAAGAACTCTGGTCTATTAATGATGAATTTCATTCATTTTATTGGTGATAGACGCTTAATCACCACGGCCCTTTGTTTATTATTGATAAACATCCTGGCCATTGATATTGTCATCAGTTATTTGGAGTTGATCAAACAGCTCAGGATATTCTCTGTCTTCTACCTGATCAAGTATAACCTGGTTAAATATCCGTTGAACGAGATGAATATGAAGAAATATAGTCTCTTGGTGAATTCGACCAACAAGGTTTTATTCAAATTTGGGTTTCATTGCGTTGCTTTCATAGTAATGTCCTTTTGTTTACTGTTCACCACGATATTATTATTTCAGAATGAATTATCTATCTCATCTATCTTGGCGTTCATTATCTGGAATATTATTTGGTTCTTGGGAATATGTCATGTGCTGGCTATCATCTATTTGATTGTGACCTTGTTCAACGGTTCAACATTTTACTTGACGTTGAAATTCAGAGAAATCAGCTCTAAAATCGAGTTGAGCAAGAAACTAGGTAATACTAGGTTACTGATGAGTGCAATACAAGAACATAATTATGTCGAGTGTCTGACCCGGGATTTCAATGATTTTTTTCGGTTTATTTTATTCATTATTTATTCCACCCTCACTATTAACGCAGAGATGATCTTGATGGCCACACACAAGAAAGGCACAAATTTTTTGGGCAGAATAATTGCAGTTTCAATTTCTACTCTACTTGGATCTTTATTATACCTGAATATTACCAGCGCCATGGTCAGTTCGGAAGCTCACAGACCAAAGGAAACTATATGTTCAATAATTAACCAAAATACCAAGTTAAGTTACAAACAGCGATGGAAGTTATTGTCCTTTTTTGAGAAGTTGTGCGGACCGGACATCGGGTTCTACTGCTATGACTTCTTCCCTATGAATAACTATGAGTTCTATCAATACCTTTGTATTTCTATTTCTAATTATTCTCTAATGATGAGTTTGTTCTAGTTATATTAATGAAAAATTCTATATCATTACCTTATTTAGATTTTAGGGCTATAAAATGCAAATATACTTGTGCTAGATCTTTAATCTAGATTATATTTTCCTTGATTAAATAGATTAAAACCAATTTTTGAAAGCATAAATTCAGGTCATAATTATTGTTTTATATTGAGCCAATGTACAAGAATTTTAACTTGATTTATTTGTATTTTCTTAAATTATTCAAGTTTGATTTAATCTTCTCAGAATTTTAAAGTAAAAATCAACCAATGTTAAATATTAAATTCTTTAATAAATAAAATACACCTACCTCACTTGACAATTTATTTTGTTCATTAAGTAATTAAATAAATAAATAGAAAAGGTACATTTATTAAGTACAAGTAAATTTATTTCAAGATTATAATAACCTAACTCCAAATAGCACACAAATTTTTGGATCGCGCCAACCCTTCATATTTTATCTAAATTCGATCTTATTTGTAATCTATAAAACCACAAGATGCTTATGCTAAAATTATAATTATAGCATAGGAGCTTTAATTAATTTGATTTACAAATATAATTTAATTAAAGACCAAGCTGATATTCCAGTATGAAAATATTTTTCTATCAATACCTTTGTATTTCTATCTCTAATTATTATCTAATAATGAGTTTGTTCTAGTTATATTAATGAAAAATTCTATATTACTTTATTTAGATTTTAGGGCTGAAAAATGCAAATATACTTGTGCTAGATCTTTAATCTAGATTACACTTTCCTTGATTAAATGGATTATAACCCATTTTTGAAATAATAAGAAAAAGAAACTATAACCTAACTCAAAATTACACACCTTTCTCGCATATTTAATCTAAATTTGACCTTATTAATTAACTATAAAGCCACAAGATGTTCGAGCTAAAATTATAATAGGAGCTATTCAATTTAATTGATTTATAAATAGAATTTGATTGAGGACCCAGTGGATATTCTAATATGAAAATATTTCTGATTGTAGCAGTTCTGTTAAATTTATCAGGTAAATTTAGTTAACTATAACCCTTTACTAAGTAGCTTTGTTTCAAAATTTGTTCTAGTTGAAAATGAGGCTCAACCACAAAAGATATTCCTCGGATTGGCTCAATTCAACGCAAGTAACTGTGAGGGCAAATACAGCGGTGACTACACCAGAGTCAGGAGATTCACAACAGACCAGGCCTGCTCCACTCAGGCAACATCTACATATCTCATCCAGTGCAATTCAACAGGACAAATATCAGCGAACACATTCCAGCAATTGGCCTTATTTCCACAACCAGCAGGAGGTGAGCAAACATATAAATTAACAACAAGGATAATTTTTCAATTATAATTTAATGACGTTGTTTGATTCCAAAGCAAATTTTATAGGAGATACTTTATCACTAATTAGCAGCGGACCATTACAGGGTCTTTTTGCTTTTGGACGAGCATCTCGACCCGATTTTCGTTACCTGAAGAAGTGTTCGTCGGTTTTGGCAAAATTGACGGCATTTTCGGATAGCCCTGTAATTATGTTTGCGGAAAAACTGGACCTGAACATTTTCCTATCACCCAAAGGTGGTTTTGAGGCTTTCAAAAAGAACGCAGTCACAATTTGTAAAGGAACAACAAACTACGTTTAAAATTATAATTATATTATTATATTAAGATCATTTATTAAATTTACTTGTTTATTTATAATCTGAATTTAAAAATTAATCAAAATTATATTATAAATTCTTTGATAAATAAAATCTAAAAGACCATTATAACCTAACAAAAAATAGAACATTACTTTTTTCCAACTAATTTCAAAAATCAATATAAAAATATAAAAAAAATTAATTGAAGAAAATTTCAAATGTCTAGTCTTAAATTTAGGTCATCACGCTAAACTATAATTATCTATAAATTTTCCTGATTTCGAAACATTTATTTTCTCTCGATATATGACAGAATGGTTTGCGAAATATATCATCAATAATATTTTGAGTTGTTATTCAAAATTTATTCTGATCACTTCTATTCTGAGTTTGTCTATCATGGCTTCAGTAATAGATCTTAGTTATTTTGTTTTCGACAAAATCAACTGGTTAAAAAGATTCAAATATTTGAAAATTATTTTGGATCTGTATTTAGACAGCAGTCCTAATGTAAGACCAGGAATAGAAAGATTGGAAAACTTTGGCAAAAACTACTTTGTTTTCATCGCAAACACTGACGAATATGTTCTTGGCTATAGATCTAAGGCAAGAATATTCTGGACTTTATTTGTCAGGTTTCTATTGTGCCTCTTAATGATTGCCTTCATTCTCTCCCTGGTCATTGATGACAAGAACTTTGGTCTATTAATGATGAATTTCATTCATTTTATTGGGGATAGACGCTTAATCACAACGGCCCTTTGTTTATTAATAATAACCATCCTGGCCATTGAAAAATTTCTTGAAATAAACACATATGCTTGTGCTAGAATACTTTCCTTGATTCCCGGAATAAATATTTCAAATAACAGATATTATTTATTTATTTATTTATTAAGCTCAACAACTACACAAGGTAAATTCACTACTAGAAAATAATTTTAAGTTTCTTTCATTTAAAAAAAGATGCATGCTGATTCAATTTTGGTTTATCACCCAGAAAATGATACTGAATAGTTTTTCTCATTAAAAATTATTATTGGTTTTCCTGCCACAAAAAGAATTCATTTGGACAAGCTAACATTATTCTTTATTTAAATTGTAATTCATTTAATTCACACTAGTACATGATATCCTCTGCAAATAGTAGTGGAGCCCTTCTTAAACACCTCATAGGCACCGTTGGGTGCCAGCAATACATTGAGGTCCAGTTTATCAGCAATCATGAGCTCAGACATCAGAGCAATGATTCTGGACTGTCCCAAAATAGACGAACACTTCTTCAGGTTATTAGTAATCGGTTGATAATCTCGCAAATACAAAAATTTACCCTGCAATGGCCCACTGACCAACAGTCCTAATTGTTGGACTAGTTTGGTGGCTGAACATCATGATTAAATAATTATATATTAAATGAACTTGGCTTTAAGTGCTCACCTCCTTGTGATATTTGAGAAATGGTCAACCTTTCATAAATATTATTATGAACTTCTCCATTTGGGGAGAACTGGATGATGTTGTTAGAGGTCGACTGATAGCTCTGTACGTTACAATCCCTGTCCGATATGAGTCGGCTAACTCTCGTGTAATTACCGGCATCTTTGCCTTCACATTCGAATTCAGTGTGCGATATGTATTTCTGAGCTAGAACAACTTTGAAATAATATAAGTAATTTATTTATTGATAAATTCTAAGTTGTTACTTGATAGTTTTAAAAGAATAGCGAGAGTCAATAACATTTTCATCTTGCAATGACTTGGAAAAAATATTATAATGGTAAAATGAGTAATTTGATTTTTTATTTTTATAGTTTAAGCGTATATCATGGAAAATATTGTAAAATAAAAACATATGCTTGTCCTAGAATACTTTAATTGAATTACAGCTATTATTAACTTATTTAAACCTTTGTATTTCTATCACTAATTATTCTCTAATAATGAGTTTGTTCTAGTTATATTAATGGAAAATTCTATATTAATACATAATTTAGATTTTCGGGCTAAAGGTGCAAATATACTTGTGCTAGATTTTTAATCTAGAATATGATTTCCTTGATTAAATAGATTATAACCCATTTTTGAAATCATAAATTCAGGTCATAGTTATTCTTTCATTTTGAGGCAAGGTGCAACAATTTTAACTCAATTAATTAAATTAAAATCAACCAATGTTAAATATTAAATTCTTTAATAAATAAAATAAGCCTACTTCACTTAACAATTTATTTTTTTTCATCAATTTATTAAATAAATAAATAAAAAAGGTTCATTTATTGAGTACAAGTTCATTTATTTCAAGATTATAATAATCTAACTCAAAATAGCACACAACTTTTTGGATCGCGCCAACCCTACATAATTAATCTAAATTCGACCTTATTTGTAATCTATAAAACCACAAGATGCTCATGCTAAAATTATAATTATAATAGGAGCTTTAATTTAATTGATTTAAAAATAGAATTTAATTTAAGACCAAGCAGATATACCAGTATGCAAATATTTTTGATTGTCGCAGTTCTTTTAAATTTATCAAGTAAATATAAATTAGTTGAATTTAACACTTTACTAATCAAGTTTGTCTCAAAATTTGTTCTAGTTAAAAATGAGGCTCAGCCACAACAGAATTTCCTCGGATTGGCTCAATTCAACGCCAGTAAATGTGAGGGCAAATACAGCGGTGACTATACAAGAGTCAGAACATTCACAGCAGACCAGGCCTGTAATAGGCCCTCAATTCGGCCAACATCTACATATCTGATCCAGTGCAATTCAACAGGACAAATATCAGTAAACACATTCCAAGAATTGGCCTTATCTCCATATTCGGCAGGAGGTGAGCATAAATTAACAAAATCATTTTTTAATTATAATTTAATGACGTTGTTTAATTCCAAAGCAAATGTTCTAGTAGATACTTTATCATTGATTAGCAGCGGACCATTGCAGGGTCTTTTTGTTTTGGGACGAGTACTTCGACCCGATTTTCTTTACCTTAAGAAGTGTTCGTCGGTTTTGGCAAAATCGACGACATATACGGAAAGTCCTGTAATTATGTTTGCTGAAAAATTGGACCTGAACGTTTTCCTATCGCCCAAGGGTGGTTTTGAGGCCTTCAAAAAGAACTCAGTCACAATTTGTAAAGGAACAACAAACTACGTTTAAAATTATAATTCTTATTATTATTAAGATCATTTATTTAATTAACTTTGCTTTCACAAGGTACATTCACCTTGTTCAATTATAATTTGAATTGCATTTTAGCGCAAAAAATAGAATTGATCTTTGGAAAACTTAATGAAGTAATTTAAACTAGCTCACATCGTTTTTAAAGGTACTTTATTGAATTCACACTTGTACATGCTATCCTCTGCAAATAGTAGTACAGGGCTGCCCTTCTTAAACACCTCATAAGTCACAATCCCTGTCCGATGTGTCTCCGCTAACTCTCGTGTAATTACCGGCGTCTTTACCCTCGCATTCGTTGAATTCAGTGAATGATATGTAATCATTACCTAGAACAACTTTGAAATAAAGATAAGAATTCAGTTATTGATTAATTCTAAATTGTTATTTGATAATTTTAATAGAATAGTGAGAGTCAGTAACATTTTCATCTCGCAATGTAAATAATCAACTTGTTCTATTATATTTTTATTTAGCCAAAGCGTATATCATGGAAAATTTTCTGAACACATATGCGCTTGTGCTGGAATACTTTCCTTGATACCCGGAAATATATCCAATAACAGCTATTATTCATTTTTTTATTAAGTTCAACATCTAAGCATGGTAAATTCACTACAATGAATGAATTTCAAGTTCTTCTAATTTAAAAAAAGAGATGTGCATGCTAAATTTATTTAGGTATATCACTCTGAAAATATAATTGAATAGTTGATTTAAAATTTTAATTTTATTCCATAATTAAATTCCCTGGTTACATTTGTTTTATTTATTTACTAATTTGAATTAATGTTAAGTTTGTATCGAATGCCGAAGTGGAATGTCAATAAGATCATGGCACCCCTTTGATCTTTATAATTTCTTAAAATTGTCTTATTCCTCGATTCGCACCTTTTCTTTCAATTGGTGTCCGCTTTCAAAGTAAAGGAAAAGGCGATACCACCAAACATTCGACAGATAGTAAGTCAATGGTTTAGGTCTCTGCGAATTCATATTACAGAGTGTGTGGTAAATCCAAAATGTTCTTGTTGTCACGAAATAGGCGATTACTATATCGATGAGATAATGCAACCGGGATATCATCAAAAAGGTCACTCCGATTAAAGTCAATAAGAAGTGAAAAAAGATGGCGGCCTTCCGCATGTATGGCAGAGAAATGTGAGGGAAGGCATACTCCCGGAAGAATAAGTATGGCCAAATTAGATTGACTGTATGCCCAGAATATATAAAATCGCCGCAGTAAGAGATAGGGGCCAATATTTGAAAACCCATGAAGTTGCCAATGCTTATTTTGTAGGCTCGCCATGCTATTTCCGACACGTAGATACCAAGATTGTTTGTAATATTCAACTGTTTTAAAATTATTTTTAATAAAATCATCTTGTGAAAATCATATCAACTAACCTGTGGGCTACAAATAATATGCGGATTTGTCACCGGTACTTGACTTGACAGAAAACAAATAGGACGAAATATAAGCACAATACTACTTATTAGGCACATCCTCCGAAATATGATCATTCTATTAAATAATTTAATGAAAATATTTACATTCAAAAGAAATTTCATTAAAACAAGTTATCCAGGACTAAAGAAGCTATTTTTTAAATTGCTTATGAAAACTTGAAAGGCCGAAATTGTCTAGAGCATGGATCGCCATAGAGATTTACCGAAAAATGCCGCCGCGTCAAGCTAGAGGGGGCTCCCAAAGAATTTGATGATGGTACTTTGCGTACATATTAGTTCTTAGTACAAAATAGATTGTTTAAGTTTTATTTATGAATAAGGAACATCTAGAAATCAGCTTAAGATAATAAATTAATTGAAAATATTACGCTTGATATTGATGAGTAAAGTTGTTTTGAATTCTATTGTGTTTACAACTTTGCTCGAGATAGAGCCCGCCGTCTTTACCCTCGCATTCGTTGAATTCAGTGATTGATATGTAACTTTGAGCTAGAACAACTTTTAAGAAATGTTTATTTAATTAATTGTTCACTAAATTGATCAAGGAACGTTACTTGATATATTTAATAAAATGAAGAAAGTCAGTGAAATTTTCATCTTGATGTGAAATTAATCAGCTTGCTCCAACAGATTTTTTTGCAAATTATTAGATTTAATGATGGCTAAATGAGTAACTTGATCCACTATTAGTTTTTCATCAGGTCAATAATCAGAGAATGGAAATTAGTCTAAAATAAAAACATATGCTTGTGCTGGATTATTTACCTAGTTATTATTAAATATTTTACAAGTCGCGGCCGTTGCGGCTGTTGTTGCTGGTCCGGTTTTTGAGGTACGGCAGAAACAAATAAAGCCTTTTACAAATATCATCTCGATAATTAGCGGTTAGTAATTCATAACTAGATTACCAAGCTGCATTAATTTTATAAATATTCCTCTTTAATTTAGTGAATATTTATCTTAGAGATTTAAATTAATTAATTGTAAATTTAGCATGAGAATTAAATTTTTATTGTTATTTTAAATCTTATTATTGGACTTTATTCTTGGTTCTTATACTACCCATGTGTTTCCCTGACATATTGTTGTGGAGCTCTTCTTGAACACCTCATAACCCCCTTTGGGTGAAATCAATACATTTAGGTCCAACTTCTCGGCGATCATAAATTCATTAATGATATTGACTTCAATCACTGGTTGTCCCAAAATAGATCCTGAGCACTTGTTCAGGTATGAATTGACAGCCTTAAAGACCCTGATATAAAAGAATTTACCCTGCAATGGTCCACTTGTGACCAGCAATAAACCGTCTGTCAAAACACCGGCTGAAAGTATAATCTCATAAGTTTTTAGCAAGATCAATTAATTAGTACCTCCTTGAGGGTAATTGACAAAGGCAAGTTCTTTTAGAACATTGACAGCTCTTGCTCCATTTGCAGACACCTGAATGAATTGATAACTTGTTCTTTTAATGCTTCCTGAACTGCAATCTTGATCAATTGTCTCACTGACAACCTTTGTATAGTTTCCACTGTCTTTACCCTCGCATTTGTCGAATTGTCCCACAAAGAGCAAGGTTCTAATTGCCTTTACTTCGAGTTGACTAGCTAAAATCACTTTTTAATATTCATTCTATTAATAGTGGCCAATTAAAAAATAAAGAAAACATACTTGCTAAT
>JAQGAR010000950.1:0-11263 GCA_034697865.1 Oribatida sp.
CGATCATCCGCGCGCTCACATTTTTCATTATTAAAATCAAGCTCGCGCGTTTTTATCCCCTAAAAGTGTGGACTTTACTTATTAATAATCTCCTCATTTAAAATTTTAATGTACTGTTAATGTGTTGAGATTTGTGCAAGATTAACTGCTTATTTAATAGTTGCAATTATATAAGAGATAATTTTCTAGTGATAATCAATTCTAAACACAATTTCTTCAAGTTTTTCTATATTTTATTCTCAAACCATTAAAAGTCATAATTGAAGATAGAATTAAAGTTTTATTGTTGTGCTAAGAGGTTATAAAGAGAGGACATACCGACTGCATCCCTAAGCAGTTTCATGACCGCGATGTGACCGTTTTGTTCTGCAATATCCATAGCTGTAAATCCATTGCCATCTTTGGCTAAAATATCAACTTTGTGTTCGAGTAATAGTTTAACGATATTTGCGTTTCCGTTCTCTGCGGCGATGTGTAGAGGATTCTGATGTGGGGGTCATAACAAATAGCAATAATTTGAGTCACCACATAATTAGGCTTACCTTTCGAAATATATTACTCTGCAAATCATTAATTTGTCCCAAATTAGGATCCGCTTAAAAAATAAATTGAATTTCAAATTAGAGCATGGTCAAATCGACGGAACACCTTGTTTGAGCGCTACTATCAGTTAGACTGTGACCCAAACTAAGAACAGTGTCTTCAAAATCATTTGATAAACAGGTCTTACAAAAGACTGAATGACTGAGTGCTCACACTATGGAGACAACTAAACAATTAATAGACCTCTTAGACTATTCACATAACAAATCAATGCATTTCATTAACTTGTCTTCACTCAAAACCGGAACAATTGTGGCACATATTAAAGATATTAATCAAGTTTTTGAGAGAAGAATAAGCCTGCTCAATATTTATAGCTTAAAGAATAAAAATAGAATAATTTAAATCAACTGTATTTTGAAGTCAATTATAAAAACCGATTGAATTATAGACAAGAAATTAGGGAACAAATGATTCTAAAAGAAGATAAACAAAACTATTTTTTAATAAAAGAAGTCTAATCATTGGTTTAAAACACAATTCAAATCTTATTTATAAATAATCATTGATTTGAAGCCAGGCTTTGATTTGAATTTGGATTTGAGTCAAAAACAAAAATAAATTTGAGATAAAAACAGTGTTAAACACAAATCAACGAACTATTGCTTCAATGAATAACTAAAAGACAAGCAAAAGATGGTTACCTCCAGCCGTTAGAAGAATGTGAGTACAGGACTCGCTGTCACAACAGACGGCCGCGTGAAGAGCGGTTCTACCCTTTGAGTCGGTGGCGTTCAGGTATTGTTTCTGTGATTTGTCAATGAAATAGCTTTGTATTCAAATAAATAATGAATTGGCCGAACCTGTTCTCCCGAGAGGAGATCCTGAAGCAACTCGTAATTACCCCAAAGACAAGATTGATGTAAGAGATGTCCCGCAAATTCTTCGTCCATTGTGTTGACAACTGATCGAGTGATAGCATGAGTTATGAGGTGTTGTCTTATATGCGATAATTCGTCGGACAAAACTTGATTTAATCCAGTCTTGGAGTGACACTCATTCTTGTAATCCATTTATAAATTGAATGAAAGATGAGAATTGTTTGATCTCTTTGGCCACAAATCAAATTGAAAATCATTTTTGAAATAACACTTCAAAACCAAAACAATTAACAAAACAAATCAAAACTGAATTAATAAAAGCGATTCGTTTCATAACAGAAGTGAATTCAAAGAGAAATTAGTTTTGAATTAATGTCTGTCTATTGAATGCCAAACAAAATATGATTGAATGGAAACAAAATCACAACAAACACTGCAATCATATGTGAAAAAGGGCTGACGTCATACCAATACTCCTTCAAAACATACGTAACAATAAAAAAGGAATAATTTATTAAATACTAAATACTATAAATCTTTACAGTTTTAATCATTCATTGATTAGTCTTAATTTTACACATTTGTATTAAATGAGCAACCCTATGTCTTAGTATTGCTATGAGTATATTTCTAGCCTTTAAAGAATTTTCACATTAATGCTTTTATTGAAAAATTGCTATTCTTATTCTAAAAATCATAATTCTTATATAACTTCAACGATTTAATAAATAATTAGCATAGCATAGCTAGGGCATCTAT
The DNA here is from genome assembly GCA_034697865.1 of Oribatida sp. Taxonomy (NCBI): domain Eukaryota; kingdom Metazoa; phylum Arthropoda; class Arachnida; order Sarcoptiformes; species Oribatida sp. The sequence continues at coordinate 2,184 of JAQGAR010000950.1, forward strand.
AAATTATTAAATAACTTTTACTTCGAATGTTATTAATACATTTTATTCAAGTATTGGTCTGACAATTATTCAATTAAATCAAAAACTAACGAAAATCTAGAAAAATGGCCGGCAATTCTAGGGGGAGGGCTGAACACGAAGCGTTCAAGGGATATTTTTGCCATTTTGTCGGCTTGGATTTTTTCAAAAGCTCTCTTGACGATCTCTCTCACCATTGTTTTACTGCCTAGGATAAAAATGGTGGAATTTCTAAATATGTTTCACTCACTTAAGTGCTGTTTTCACTACAGAATCGAAGCCGCTTGGATTGAGCATCGTTGGTTAAGCCTAGTGTTTAGGCCATTCAGCTTAATAGCTTACAAGATTTAACTACATTTTATTGGTTTAATTAAATTACATTCGAAACATTGAATCGCATAACAGATGAATACAATTGATTAGTGATAATAACTGACATCAGTTTTGAGAAATTTTATTTTAATTTATATAATAATTATTATTAACGTATTTAAAATTATAGTTACAAATAATCAGTTAAATTACATTACAATACATTAAAATAAATTAATACAATATATCGACGAAAGAGTATTAATGTAAGCCTTAAATATTAATTAAGTGTTTAAATCAAATGAAAAATGTGAGAAACGTTGAGCAACGGCTCATCCTTTAGATCCGAATAAATTAATTTTAAGTTAAAATATGTTATTAATCGTCGATTGGATTCAAATCGGTGTCGATTATTGGCGAATGAGATCTCGAGTCGGAATCGAACTCGTTTTGAGAGATACTGTTGTCATCGGAACAGTCGAGTAATTCGTTTTCATAGCCTTTCCCTCCAAGAGAATCGGCTAAAAATGCAGAGCTGTTGTTCATGTCGTTTACGTCTAGTAAATTCTGACTACCGTTGTCTTTGTACCTGCTCATTAGAGAATAAACCATTAGATGAGTTTAATATTGATCGACTACCAAGATTAAAACTGACCACAAATTCCTCATTTCCTGTCGACGGCTTTTCATCAATTGTTTGTATTCAGAGATCCTTAGTTTTTTGCCGTCAACAATGCAGGTGCGTTTAGGGCGAGGTCTATATCTGTAATCCGGGTGCTGTTCCATATGCATCTTAGACAGACGAGACTGTTCTTCATAATAAGGCTGTTTCTCTGAATTGGACATAGACTTCCAACGGGCGCCTTAATACACATCAAATTAAATAAATGTTACCAAGCTAATAAATGTTACCTAAAATTTTAGAGATGTTCGAGTTATGCATATCGGGACAGGCCTTCAGTATTTTTCTTCTCTCATCCTTAGCCCAAACCATGAAAGCATTCATTGGTCTTTTGACGTGAGGCTTTCCGTCCGCATCTTTCTTCACCTGACGAATGATTTTTGCGCCCAAAAGTTTACCTTAAAATAAATAAAATTCTACAAACCATTTCAAAGCGGGGGTTTAATTGTGCTCACTCTGACATGTAATGACTGAGTCCCCCTTTCTCTCACTGTTATCATTTGTGGAATGAAAATTTGTGCTGTCCTTATTTAATGCAGCGGGAGCTATCATCGATGGAACGCTATTGTTGGCCAAATACATATTAATGCTATCCATGGGTGGCATTAGTTCAAGTCCTGAGGCGTGAATAGCCATAGCATTGAATGGATTTTTCTTGAGATGTGACGGAAGAGAGAGGGGATTCCAATATGAGTTGTCAGCAAATATTGACATTTGTTGGCTCTCGTGTTGCGTTGGGTTCAGATGTGATTCGTGTGCTATTCTGGAGATGATGTCCATCGGTACTGAAGGTGAGAGTTCACTACTCGGTCTAAGTTTAGGTTTACTCAAATTTAACGGCGCATTTGCTCCATATTTGTCATCTTCGGACGAAATGCTAACAGAATTTTGTAGATTTTCTGAATCACCAGCTTTTGATTCACGTGAATGAAGTATTGGTGAAGAATGTGACGACATTTTCATATTTGAATACATTTGGTTGTGATTTGGACTAACAGACGAGTATTTTTCCAAACCGTTACAGTCATTGCGATTCAGTCCATTAGAACTGATCGAAGGAATCGAAGTTAGAGGACTTCCATTGAAAAATGGCAGAAACATGAGTTGTGCTGCGGATGAAGGCATAGATGCCATTGAGAGATGAGGCAAAGTGCCTGAAGCCGCCATATACTGACCATTAAGTCTTTGCTTTTAATAAATTATTTTTTGGTAAAATTAAAATCTATATATTTATCGAAAATGAGACAAACCTGCAATTCTTGAATTCTCTGCTGCTGTTCAAGAATCTGTTCCCTTTGTCTTTTTAGTTGATTATCTTCTGTTTGAGATCCACTCAAATACGAATAATTCTGTTTTTAATATAAGAATTCTCTTAAATTCTTTTGATTTAACTTAAAGGTTATTTTCAGCGATAAAATCATATTTAAATTCAGTTCTGATAGCAATTACTGGAAAATGTTTGCGCTGCGCCAAATCGATGGCACTACCAGTGCACTATCAGGGTGTTTCCAAAATTTTTCAAGTAAGAGAATTTTGGTCTGATCTTTTCGGTGCTGCTTTAAAATTATCATATCAGCAGATGATACAGTATATCTTCCATATGAAGCATTCAATTGAAAATATGTTTAATATCAAAGTGGGACCAACTCTGTGGTACATCTCTATGAAAGGAGTAACTATTTTCATTGCATTTTCATATTTAACTGTTTTACTCTATTGTTTACACAATATTTGAATACTAATTGACAAAAAGTAAGCGTATGGAACTCCTCCCAAATCCAGAAAATTTGGACAATAATAAGCTTTTGTATATTAAAAAGTTGAATTTACGACAAAAATAAACAATAATTGAATACTATTTTCAAATATAGCCTTTATTTAATAAACCATTATTTCACTGAAAATTTGAGCATTAAAGAGTAATCAATTGGTTTGTTGGCAATCATATCAACAAAAAGAACAAGTGGGCATTCTCAAAATATTAACCATATGGGTTTAAAGTTAAAACTAAATATTCTCAAAATTTAGTTAGTTTAAGCCATATTCTACCTAAAAATGAGGCCATTTAATTTTTCATATTTTCTAAGCTAATAAATACTTTGAGTTTTAATTTTAAACTAAAAATAATATGTCAATTGACTAGTACTAGGTTATCAAGTAAACATAAAAGTTAAATATAAAAGAATATTCTTGTGAAGCCTAATTCTGATAATCAATGAAGAATTGAAAACAAATTTAAAAAATATGATATCGTGGGGACAGTCGGATCACTATATCATAGATCTAATGAAAATTATTGAAATTCAGTTCGATTCTGTTGTAAAGTCAGTGCTTATCATAAGTCAGAGTTGTATTATAGGCCTTCTGTTTATGAAATGCTCTTCAATTGTATTGATTTTTTAGTAGGAATTGTGTTAAGACAATACAATATATCTTATCCAATGGGCGACATTATATTTGTTTATTGGATCAAATTTGATCCGTGGCTAACGTCTGCGCAAAGCTATTGTATCGAAATATTATAAGAGAGAATAATTAAATTGAAATTACCGAAACCTGTTGATTGACCAGCTTTTGTCTTAAATGCTGCAACTGTTCAATCATAACAGTCAGTCTCTGTTCCGTTTCCTGAATATTACGCCTGTCATTAGAAGCGGTTGCGAATTGTGCTAGATCGAATGCATTGGTCAACAAATTCTGGTTGTTATCAGGGTTTGTCTCATTATCAGAATTATATTTGTTGAGTCTCTTCAAGACATCATCCATTGACCGCTTGGACGACATCTTCTCTAACCTTTCTTTGCGAATTGGCTTTGAATGGATCTGATGTGAGTGAAGATGAGAGTGTGATGTCCGCCGATTGTGAACATTGGAACCGTTGAAGTCATTGGGTGTTTGATCGCGAGCTGTCAATAGTTTCATGTCTTCGTCACTTTCACTCGAGTTCTCGACAGCAGTCGTGTTGTTTGAGTTGTCGGTTGTGTTAATGGAATCGTTACTATTCTTACCATTTGTTTGATGCAACTCCTGATGACTCATAGTTATTATGTGAACCGATTTATTGAGTTCTCCGGTGTTTCAGCTCTTATTCATCTATTAAATGACAAGTACTTAGAACTGGCATCAGATCAAAAACAGGGCACAAAAGTCCTAGAATTGAGGCAAACAAAAAGAAATCACGATTTAAATGATACTGTCTTTAAGTGAGACAAACAAAGAGCTTATTATTTAAGACAAACATTTACTTATTGTCGAAACTATAGATTTGTGTTTATATCGTTTGACTGAACACAAGTCAGAGGAATAATGAAAACCGAATCAGAAGTGAATCAATATTTGGCACAAATCAGTCTAATTCTAATCAGAATGAATTCAAAGAATTTCTAATCCGGTAATTAGTTTGTCTGTTAATTTGAATTATAGCCCACTCTTCACACATATATTCTTTAACACAAACGCATCCAAAGAAGAAATAAAGTCTAAAAGTATTAGTGAATAATTTCTTTTGTATCTAAATATAAATTAACCGAACAATTGCAGCGATTAGTCAGTCATTGTGTCGCAAAACAAAATGAGTAATTAAATTATACTTATTTTTAAACTCATTTCGACGAATACTACATGAAAACAACAAAAATGAGACAATACTATAAATGGGTGCAATAGAAATACTGATCCTCTCTCTTAAGACAATCAAAATTAGTTTTCTCTTTCGTTTCAAATGGTTTCGCACAGAATTACAGAGAGTTTAGACATTGAATTCTTTGTTTCGTGAACTCATCCTAATTACACAATTATTCTCTTAGCTCTCAATAAGTCGACACTTAATTTGAGGATTTCTTCGCTTATAATCATTTCGTTTGCAATGAAAAATTATAATAATCTTTTCGCTTATGTATTGGCGTTTAAATTATTATTTCAATGAATGCATTATTTTTGAAATTAATTTTCTGGTCGTTTCATAGACTAATATAACTTTGAGACCATTATTAAAGACATAAAATACAATGAAATGTCTACTCTTTCTATCCATTGTGTTAATGAATGAATGAAATTAAAAAGAAAAAAGTTATTACCAAATGAATAAATCAAACAAAATATGCAAATGAGAAGTACATTATCTTTCACTCATTCACCTCTTCTTATGATTTCATTGTTTCGAATGTTTTATTAGAATAATTAAGACCTCAAGAGTTTTAAAATATTTACTAACTTTTGTGTTAGAAATAATAGAATTTCAAAAATAATGAAATGGTGAGGATATCATTGGAGAGTTCATACCTCGGCAATTCTTCAAATATATTAAATCCGGTATATAATAAAATAATAGTTAAACTAGGTAAATATAAGACAAATATGATATTTGTCTGAACTAATCCACAATTTATCGCATATTTGAGTTCAGTTAAAATTCTTGGTTGTTTAGGAAAGCAATTATTTTGACAAACGATAATGGCTCATTGACAATGTTATTTTATTTAAATGTCAATATATGGAGACAATAGAATATCGATAATTTTGATACTAATTTATTTGAGAAACGTTTCATTTAAATGACAGATAAACTAAAATAGTAATCAGTCTTCAAACCAATATTTCAAAAGTAATCTCATCAGAACAAGTTTACGAAAGATAAAAAAAATAACATTTCTTTTGATGTTGTTAAAAAGAAGTCACTTTGATTGGTTTCAGCTCATCAATAAGCAAGTTAATTTGCAGTTATTCGCTGTAATTGATTCGTTATTTCAATACTTTTAAAGTTATCTTTCAAGAGTTCAGAAGAATTACACGCATTTGAAAAATGAAAATAAATGAATTATGACAACCATAATATGGAAAGACAGGGAGAGGCTATTCTCCTAAACAGTTTGAGCGGAAAAAAATCTACCATTAATTTTGTCGAGTGCTAATTGAGTTACGGATTTTACATAATAAATAATTCGCTAAAATTTCAAGAGATTACCAAGTTTTTGATTGATATCTTAGGGGTTGGAAGCGGTTTACTTTAGTATTTAAATGAATTGTTTTTTTTTAAAGTTTGGATCTTAACTACAAGAAGGGCTCAATTCTGTCCACATTTATTCGGATTTATAAGAATCGATTCACTAATTTGTTTCTTCATTTTAAAGTTGAAAAATGATAACTTAATTGTAATTATAAGTCAAATTCAATCATAATTTCAAAAATAAAATAAAACGCTTTGAGTAAATGAAAATATATTGAAAAATTGAAATAAAATATTTTCACTCACAATATCGCCGAGTCCTCAATTTGACAAAAAAAAGGAAATGTCGTCAACACAATCGTTATCATAATTAAGTGAGTGTTTTGTGAGACTTCAAAATTCAATATTAAGTTTGAAATCCAAGTGAAGTTTAAAAAGAAATGAATGAAAATGAAAACTGCAATTAATTTTCTATCAAAACTCGTTTCAAATATTAGTTGGAAATAATGTTTAACTGTATATACAAACAGGAAAGCAAACGATAAGATATTATAATCTTTTGTAAATTTCTATTTTTGTGATCGAAGGAAATAATCATAAAATGAAAGAATAATAGTTTTAGAAAACATTTAGGCGTTTGTTATTACAAGGAATTGAAAAAATTACAGAACAATCACAAAGGAAAATGGAAAAAATGGAAATCTTATGAACAGGTAATCTGTCGTAACCTTCAAAGTCTTGAAAGAGAGTCGACACTCATTTGACGCCGCAATCAATTTGAATAAATTAGTTTTGAAACAATAGTCAAAGTCTTACTCCTCTCTAATCATTTTAGTTCACAGTATTTCGCATACAAAATGATTACAGTTTTTGTTTCAATTTGTTGTCCGTTTGCTTTGGTTATCTTTGTTTAGATCAGAGTTTTCTTCAGCAAATGCTGCTCTGGACTCAAATTAAGAAAAATTCAAATTTAAATCAATTTTTTAACGTTGGTTTCAAGATTCATATGAATTGATATATTCAAAATTACATAAACTAACTAGGTTATGCTTACACCTATTCTATCGCATTAAAATTCAAAACACGAATGAGTAAAAGGAGTTTGAGAATTGATTCTTAGAAATCTTTTTTAAAGATATTCGTTTGTCATTAGAAAATATTTTTAATTATAGTATTAGAAGCTTAGAAGTAATCGCAACTCATTGCTAACACAAAACAACTTTGAAATATAATTTTAAGGAAACTCATAAAAAATATCCGAACAGAAGTGAAAATCGATAAGAAAGCAATTCATCACAAGTTTTGAAGACTTGAAACAAATCTCTAAGATTTATGGCAAACAGACAGACATTGACTTTGATTTTAAGATAAATTAAATCAAAGTTTAACCATTGTTTGACTTAATCACTAAATTTGAGGCCAAATATTTCACTGTTAATGATACCAAAATCATAATCATTTGAAATTTCTACTAAATTCAAGATAACAAAATCCATTTGAAAGACATTCATAGACGCATCCATCAAGCAAAAATTTAATGAATACATGAAGAATATCATTTTAATAACGAAATTCTAGGAAAACAAATCAATGGCAGACATTAAATAAAGATGTTTTGATAACTTTAGATAAGTTAATGGAAACGAAGTGGTGCTGTTGTTTATGCTCCTTACAATTGAGTAGTTTGTGGTAGGTGAATCATTATATTGAAAAATCGGTATCAAATATACTGTATCAAATGTATTGTTGGCTCTATATTTAATGCTATGCTTCCGATGTAAACATATGACTAAAATCTAATTCAAAGATTTATTGTTCATTGAATTCATTATTCAATGGAATAATAATTAATGAAAAACAAATAATGAAAATGAAACGAAGAAATTCATTAAAAACTAACCCATATTCTGATTAATAATATTGATTATAACGTTTGTGAAATATGCATGTTTTCAAGTAAAATATTGTGATGGATGAAACAGTTACTGTGTTGTATTAAAACAATTACTTATGACAACTGAAGGCTGAAAGTCTCAAAAAGTTTAATATCTAATTCCGGAAGCAGTGTTTGCGTCACCGATCAAACCGAAGAAAACTCAACAATTATAGTTTAGAAAACAAAAGGCTCTTGCAATACATATGAAAAACCAGTTATCCTTAAGAATCGTATGCAATCACTGCAATAATGAAAGCATCGAATAAATTGAATTCAAAGCTTAATGTATCGGATTTCGCTTAAAATGCTTTTGATTCGAGTTTCGCAATCGTTTGTTAAGCTTTTAGTTATAGAATTAATCATTTAATGAATTAATGTGGGACTCAATCACTCAATCATTAATATTTGCTATTTTTTTAATATAAGTTTATTTGAGGCCAATATTATAATCAGTAAAAATATTTTAAACAGAAAGAAATGTAATATCAAACGAAAACTTACGGTTTTATCACATGTTATGCTTTAGAGTAGAATTTCTTATAAGTTATAAATAATGGATTAGATGTGAGGATCAGAGCACAGACTATAAAACCAGCGAATCAATTCTGATGGATCGGAATCAAGAGGTGACAACTATTCCACAAGTAGTGACTACATGTTGACTACTTTACAACATTAGTGTCGCAGTCTTTACTCGTATTTAGAGAAATAATGCGACAAAATTGAAGATAAATGAATGAGAATCTAAAGAGCGATGAAAACTCTGCCCAAATCACAATCAAAACCAATGAGAAAAGTTTTGCCCAAATCATAGTATGAGCGCAGCCTCACCTCAATTGTCAGATCCCATGTATTCAAATAAACAGATTTATTGTGTAATGGATTTTCACAAAAATCACAAATAATAAGAAATTCTTAAATTATTTTTAATTGATAAAAAAAGAACACTTTCTATATGTAATCAAGTTCAATTTTAAATATTTGATATCAAACATATATATGAAATGTTAAATTTAAATGTAACGGGGCTATTTCTTTTTTCATTTCACGAGATTTCTTGCAATTTTCAAATGGTCATTTCGGGCCATTAACGCTAAATTTTAAATTGGTAAAATTTCTTCAAGATATAATAAACCAAAGCTAGCCATGGGGTGTACAGAGCCATCAGCTCCTAGACCTTAAATATT
>JAQGAR010000951.1:0-11261 GCA_034697865.1 Oribatida sp.
GGAAATGAAATCTCCACAGGGATTCCCGTGTCCCTCCCGTGTCTGAAAAATCAATCCCTATTCCCTCTCATTCCCGTGCGGGAGGGAGGGAATTAAGGGAACCCTTAAGGGAATAGGGATTCCCTTTCGGGCACTAAGTCAATCTATGATCGAATAAATGTTCCTGGCAATATGTCAGATAATAAAAGAAGCACTAGTAATCAATACTAACCCAGTTATCGATTAACAAGTTAATTTATTAAATAGATTATAACAAAAGAATTTCGTGGAGATCTCTATCAATGAAATGTTGGAGAAATAGTTCAGTAGAAGAGTTAACTCATAAGAAACTAATACAACGTTTGGACTAAATTTTAGTCAAAAATATTTTGCTAATTGACTTTCGATTCAAATGAAACAAATCAATAGAAAGTGCACTAAAACACAATGTAATCATAAGAAGAGGTTTTCCACTACTTTTAAAAATTTAATTATTTATAATCAGTGAATAAAATAGTAATAATTTATGCGAAGAACTAAATGCTTAATCGACTATAAAATTGAAATTTAATTGTGTTTTGTATATTATAATTGAAAATTGTCCCCAAAAAAGGTTCTCGAACATAACAATTGCATTGGTTAGGTGATTAAAAGTACCTTTTTGCTTTTAAACACATTTTCACTTTCTCACTATCGATAAATCATATGTCAAACAAAGATTTATTCGCAAAATAATAATAACTCGTTTTGACGATAAAACTAATGAAATCTCCAATTAATTGAAGTTATAAAACACTTCTTTTCTCTTCACTTGTCTTAAGATTTGTTTATAAATTAAATACAGAATCAGATAAAAGTGTATTTTTAGTCACATCTCTGGGAAATCCAACTGAACGGACATTTGTTCACATCAAATATGATATCGATTTGAATTAATACCAAAACTTAATTAATCGATTGAATTGAGTTTTCAAACATAACTAAAGAAGAAAAAAAATCGGAAAACAAATTATCGGAGAAAATACTTAAAATAAACATTTGATTAAAGACTGTGAGTAAAGACATAATTCTTAAAACAAAACATACATTTGGTTCTCAGAATAAAAGGGATTACAAATAATTTATAGCCTTTTTGTGACTTCAAGGGAGAGAAGAAAAACATCTCTCAATCAAAACCAAAATAAATGCAATAATAAAGAGTTGAAAATCTGAAGAATGAGTTAATCGTTTCTCTCAGTTAATCATCTGATTAGTGGTGACTAACATTAGACTCCAAAACAAGTAACCGAACGAAACAAAAAATAATTTCGGTTTTTATGAAGGAATCACGAAAACCATTCAAACGATTGTCTGTTTAAATAGACGTTTGGAATAATAAGAAAATCAATTTTAAATGTTCCTGATCGTATAACTACAGCTCTGTTCGCATATTTTCACATAAACTTTATTATCAATTAATATAAGAACCGTAAAAATAATAATCAAAAAAGAGATTATTCTCATGAAAACTACTGAATAACAATAAGAAAACAATAATTGAATGATAAATAAAATTCAAAATTCAATTTTCAGTTTTATTTTGAAATCTGATAATAAAAGAGTGAATATTTTCGGCGACTTTTCTCTCGAAAACCTAATTGTTATTCTCAATGATTATAATGTGTTTGAAATATATAATGAGCTCAAACTTAAAGGTTTAATCAATTTCTCTTCGGAGAGACATCCTTGAGGTTAGTCCTAAGGCACACTAAGTGACAGCGCGCTGCTCAGCATTAGAGGAATGGCATATCAAATACAACAGTTCCCACAGCAATGTTGTGGCCGTTGATTAATATTCTGAATATAATACTAATAATAATAAAACAATTTTAATTCTAATTAAAAAGGATTAAAAAGGCTTTTGGTTTTGTCTCTCAAAAGTATAATAACCAATAAAATACTCTCAATTACGGGCCTTCTCTGCCTTAATAGGGGAAGGGATAGAAATCATTGGCAAATCTGTATAATGAAATGTCATGGATTGAATTTCTTAAGAATATCTTTAGAAGGCATCCAATAATAATAATTAGATTTAAATAAGATTTGTTTTTCTTAAGGTTTTTCTTATTAAATGTTTTTAACGTTCAGACAACAGATCTTTTTGGGTGTGTTTTGCGACTAATTATTCATAAAATTCGTCAGACATTCGAGTTATGCATAAAAAGCCATTTAATTGTTTATTTTCGCTCAGAATATGTATTATTTTTCCAAAATGATCGCTCAAATTGAGTCAAAATATTAGCAATTTTTCAAAGTATAAGTTCTGGACTCTAATTGTTATGCATTTATGCATTTTGTTAAACATAATTAGGAATTAAAACACGAATGCCGTTTCTCAGTGATGGCCAGTGATAAGCCTGCAAAGTGCTGCCTCCAAGCATGGACCTTTCAAGGCAAAACATGATTCCTATCGATTGATCGTACATGTTTTTGTTTGTAAAATTTGCATTTTGCCAAGTTTTCTTGTTTTAATCCCCCTGACACGTACTGATTGTGCACATCCCTGAAATGCAATTCTTTGATTCTAATATAAAAGAGGTTTTACTCTCTTAATTGAAAATTTAGTTATCAGTGAAGAAAATCTTTTATAACACTTTGAAATATAATTTCTCAAAATCTTAACTATAAATCAATTCATTTTCAGTAATTTCTAATAAGAAATGATTGAATACTTTCCAAAACTATTGTTAAAACAATTTTGCTTTTTATACCCTTTTTTATTGTAAAACTCTAATGAATTAATAAAAGTAATTAATTTTTTTCTGACATAAAATCATTCTATTCTTAAGCAAAAAATGCAAATTTGAATCAAAATTTAATTTAACACTCATTTGAATGAATCAATTAATTTAGTTTTTTGCTGTATTTTGCTGTAAATCAAATTGCATTTCACTCTTCAGACTATAGTTTTCTTTGCGAAGAAACTTATTTTCAGTTTATATTTTGTTTTCGATTCCGTTATTTATTATATGAAACGAAGAAAAATCTCTTGTTTTTTGTTTAAAAGAAATTTATTCAAATTTGGGTTATCTTCAGAAAAAGACCAAGAAAAGGCAAAATTCAAATTCAGACGATTTATTACTATTAGTAATATTGAAATCAAATCAATAATAAAACTAAATTTACTAAACTTTTTGTTTGTTTCATTTGATTTAAAAGCAAATTAAGCGAACGATAATTAAACGCAAAAACTTTGAGAAAATCATTAAAATTATAGATTTGTTCGTAAAAATTGTTGGTTTTTTAGGAGAATCTGAAAGTTTTAAGCAAATGATTGATGTCTTCGATTGATTAACAAATTCAAAATCTTTGGAAACAAATGGAAGTAAAGTTGAAAATCGACGTAAAACTCAAATTAATTGGTTTAAGATTTAAATTTTCAACGGATTATAGAAAGTATCGAATCGATTCGAACGTGTGTTTGCCAAGAATAAAAGGAATAGTATCTTGGTAAACTCACCTCAAACTCTTCTCAAACTGTAACTTTTAAATGCATAAAGATTGTTGCTTGGATATTTACCAAAATGTTAAAGTTAATGGGTCCGATTCCACCTATTAAATTGCATGTTTATTTTTGGTAATTTAGTAATTAAAACTAGGTGAATCCATAAAAACTGGACGGAATAAAAGGAGACGTCTATTTTACCTGATATTCTGAATATATTAGAGTCTAATTCTATTTGTAAATCAATTTTTCTCGAATCGATCATAATTTTAAAGACAGAAAAGTGGTAAAAATAAAACAAAAATGAATATCAATAGAGATTATTAGCATATTTTGTATTATAAGTTACAAGTTTTCGCTATAATTAGTGCCGGGATTAGAGATGAAAACATTCTTTGATAAGTAGAGTAAAATTTAGATTAAATTTATTTCTTCTTCTTATGAGTGAAGTGTTTTTGATTTTCATACAAATGATGTGATTATTGAATAAATCATTTTATTATTTAATCATTTATTGAATGTATATTTAGATCTCTTTAGAGGCGAGTAATTAGTGTTCAGAGGATTCGTAAAATTGAAGTGAAAAACTTCTTAACATATTTTTAATTATATGTTTTAATATATAAATAGATAAATAGCTATAAATGAGTGCAAATATAACCATTAAGTGAACGACGCGATGCGTATAACGCTAGCAATTAATACACGAATTGTGATAAAACTCAGCATAAATGGGAACTTTGAACTCATCTCAGGTGAAAACTGTTCATTCATTTCAAATCTGAGCAATGAATTCAGTATTCATTTCAATAGTGAGTTATTTTCTCAGTTTTCAAACACCCAAAGAGTTGTAAATTTCGGACAATGAAAAGGAAAGTCAGAGGAATTTTGATTTCATAACCACAGAGAGGGAGAGGGGGAGAGAGAAACCTATTATAATGAGATCGAAAGCTAACAATCCTTTCAATTATAGTATCTTTTTCTTCGTTAGGCCCGAAGCTTTAGTATAGAAATCTGTCCTTTGAAAGGAAAGGTCTTACCTTCTAGCTCAAGTTTTTTAACTCCGAGCACTTAATTGTAATAATTTTAAAAGTTTTCTCTTCTTTTCAAATCTCTCTCTCTCTCTCTCTCTCCCTTCTCCCCAAAACCCTTTCCCCTTGTGGCTGACACAATCATCAATAATAAATGGTTTAAAACTGGACTACATCTGAATGCATTGTGTTTTTATGCTGTGCTCTTGAAAATGGTTTTCTTCAAAAGTTTCAATCATTTGATTAAACTTTTTTTCTATCAATTGATAGCATAGAGCTTACATTGAAGCGAATTATTCTGTTGTTTATCATTCAATATATTGTTTTTGAATAAATTTTGCCCATAATTGGGGTGAAGTCCAGATTTTATTCAGTGCTCTATTCGTCAGATGAATGAAACGCCAAAAGACTTCATATAAGTATTCAATAAATGAATCCATGAATTATGGAAATCCTTATCGAATGAAAAGTTTTATATTTATTCTTATTTTTAATTGTTTTGAATTAGTTTTATCCCAAAAATGGGTTTTTTTAAAGAAATACTTTTTAGGTTTCGATCAAAAGTTCAGTCGATTTGTGAGAATATGTTTTTTGATGATTTAAACCATACTTTTTAAGGAACTAATGAATGGATAAAAACAAATTTCATATCTTTAGGAATCAGTGAATCAAATGCTGAGTTTCACTGAATTTCCTCTTTGATTTGTAGATATGAAGGAAAGGGTGAAAACCAAGAAAAGTCCCATAAAAATGATCTGTCAAAACAGATATGTAATTTAATATCAGATTTTAAACTTAAATAGATTAGGGAAAGGGATGTATAAGATGGCCCATTATTTGCATACTGAAAGGGCGGACACACACATAGAAAACACACTGGGATCACGTCGTGTGCGCCCAAATTCGAGCACAATCTCCACAGTAATTCATTCATGAATTTTGCGAGTTTTTAGACACAAAAAGTATAATAAAATAAATTTTAATATTTGAATAAAAGCTTTGATTATTAAATGCATTAATTCTTATGAAATACAAAAAGATTTCTTCAATTCATTCATTGCATTCATAAGAAGTGAAGTTTTAATATCATTTGTCAGCAGAAAAATTATAAGTATTTTAGAGGAGAACAACAATAAAATGGTTTTGGAATTCAATGCAAATTCAAGTCTCGAAATGAAGTTCTCATTTGAAGAGTGAAAACACATTTTAAAAACACTTTTGGTTTTTCTAAGAAAATTCAATTCAATTATTGTTAACTAATTCTGAATTCAATGTTGAAATCAGATTCAATGAAATCTGTTTTTGAAGATAAGATGAATATATGAATAAAAATATTATTTTATTATCATTTTGTAGTGAAAGGAATCAAAACTAAATTGTAAATGATCACAGTTTTAACAGAGGATGAATATATTTATTAAAAATAGGAGCTCCACCTCGAAAGTGATGGCTGGAGCACGAAACCGCTCACTCATTTTGAATGGGATGAATACCCGTCTCTTTTATTCTGGTTATTTCCTCACTCACTCTGACGATATGTTTGAATGTTTTATCGAAGTTCGAGGAAATATTTGCCTTATTTTATGCATTTTTGCGTAAAATCAGCAAAAAATTGTTAAAACGTTCAAAAAACAAAATGAATGATTGATTCAAATTACGAATTTGAATACAATATAAAACTTATTCTGATTAGATTTCTGTGCCATTATTTTCATCTCGTGTTAAATAAATTAAATTTTTTGCTCATTTTATTCAATTCTCTATTTATTTTGAGGTCTGAGTCCTTCATATTTCTATCAACAGGTCTATTGAAATATGTTATGTATTTACAAATTAAATGCTCCTTTCTTTGATTATTATTGTTATTATGCTTGCTCTGTTTTTCTGGCAATTTAAGGATAAATAGCCAGAAAATTGTCTTTCAATTAGGAGTTTTCTGTACAAACAGACTGTAATCAATTGATATCATCCTTGAAATAGAGTAAGAATTGATTTATTGTAAAAAGAAAATATCAATTATAGAGATCTTGAATTCGTTATTATTTCGTAAATTCTTTGCTAAACAATAATTTTTATGCAAAACTGTATTATCGATTGATCGGCAAATATGTGTTTCAAGTTTTTTAGCCTCAGATTAATTACAGACTTAATGTGTTATATAAAACATTTGTTTTTCATGCGATTGTTTGCGAAGACTTTGAAGAAAAGTTTTGCCAAACTTTATGTCGAAATACACCAAAAATAAATTGATTTATAAGTCAAGGAGTTTCAGTAAAATTGTCGCAAAAAACGTCTAATAAATCAGTGGTTATGTGAAGCGAATAAATGAGAACATAATTAACATATCTATTGAAAGAGAGATCTTTTTTGGCAATAATTTTCTCAAATTATTTTTCAAACTATTAGTTGAATAAAAGCAAGAATTTGTCTCTCAATCGACGGACTGTTATATAAATTATTTTTGAGATTTAGTTCTGATAACAAGAATTAGTATTTTATTATAATATAGACTCAAATTTTGTTTAAACACTTTTTTTTAATTTTCCTTATTATCGATATTAATAAGCAATGAATTATTCTGATCTTCGCTCAGGTATGACAATGGGTTACATAGCCTTAGGGGGAAAGGTAGGAAAAAGTGTTAAACGACTTCTATCGTGAATTTCTCGGCGAAAAGTTGAGTATAAGTGAAAGTAAAGTCCAAAATCTGGACTAAAACTTATTGTTATTTTTTCTCATAGTTTTCAGTCGATTTGATTGAATTAAATCCGAGTCTCTTTGAGAGCACAGGTGAGGATGACCTCAAAATAATGTAGAACAGGGACCACGCCTTTAGGTAGAATAGTGTGCTGTGCAAAGTGTTGGATAACTGCATTGCATATAAAAAATTTCTGATTATTGTGAATAACTTTGGTCAGAATCACTCCTTTGCGATCTCAGTCCCCTTACGGGAAGGTATTCCTCAAATCCTGTGCCCCAAAAATATTGTTCATTTCGCACAGCTTTAAGGAATCGGTCGTTTCAATGAGCATTTGGTATAGAAATTCACGCAATTTTCTCACATATGATGTGAAAAAAGCCATCGAAAAAGTTATTAAATAACTGAAGTCATGACTGGAAAACCAGTTATCCATAAAATGCGAGAAGAGTTCGACTGCTCTGAGCTCTGAGAGTAAAATCTTGTTATAGTTTGAGAGGAATAACTGGATCTCCACCTGAGCTGAGCCTCAGATGCAGTTATGCTTTAGTTTTGTTGTTTGGGCTTAAATTTGTTGTTTTTATAGATAAGCGCTTAAAACGTTTTATGGCACAGCCCTTCTTAAGAGCCTGAGTCGAGTTTTTCCTCAAGAACTGCATCTATTGATGGCAAAAGTCTTGATCTGTTGCCTGATATCCGTTGCTATAAACTAATCCTGTGCCAAAAGATGCGAGAAATCAATTTTTGGCCTAAAATTAGTCCGAATTTTAATTAAATTTGAAATCAATATAAAGAAAGAGAAATAACTAAACTTCTCTGACATTAGGTAATTAATGAACCAGTTTTCTCACCGGAGAGAACAGAATGAACAAGAACAAAAGCCATTTTGGATAAATCGATTCTTGTTATGTTCATTCATATCACTAATCAAATACAAGGACTCGTAATAACGAAAACCACAGAAACAAAATCTAAACCAATATTTTTCTCATTAGATTTCTGTTTGTATTATTCGAGAAACGGATTATTTATCTGACTTTAGATCCAAAGCTATTATTACTTCAATTATTTTTGATTACTTGTAAGCCCTCTCTCTTACAGCCCTCTCACACATTGAGAGTGTCTCCGATATTATAATTGGTTATTAGTTATTGAAAAAAGTGAAATAACTAGAAGATTAGATTAATTATCCTGTAAAAATGAGAGCCGAAAAAAGTGAAGGTGTGCTCATTAGAGGATCAAATAATAAATGGATTTCTTCTCATTTAAACGTAAACAAAATGACCCGCAAACAAAAGGTCGAGATATTTAACTCGATTTTAATAATGACTATAATTTCAATCTAACAATCTTTCAATCACCTAGCTCAATAATAATGAAAAATCACTGCAGAGATACGCTTGGAATACATATTCTCTTTCTCTTTGAACTTAAGTGAGAAATACAATCAGTTTTTTTATTTAATGCAAAAGTGTTTTCTTGTATTCAAATTAAGCAATAGATTTATCAGAGAATAAAAAATGAGGAAAAGTGATGGAAAGGGAGAGTCTTTGGACAGTGAGGGGAGAGCTTTGTTAAGAGAGAGAAAAAATCCATTCCTTTGTTTTCACATTTGATTCTTATATTTCTTATGATAGAAAAAAAAGTAATTCAGAGATTAAAAGATTTGATTAAATCAAGTGAAAGGTATATTAACTTTTTATGGAGTATTACGTAAAGCACACCACAAGAACCAGAGCCACACAAATGGATAAATAAAATACATTTAAAGAGAGAGAGAGTATTGAGAAGAGAAAGAAAACCGTTATTTATCTCAACGTATAATACAATTATAGGAATAATAATATATTTTTCAGATTTCAGTAATAATTATAATAATCTTTTTTATCACAAATAAAATATACAATAAATAAGAGAACGCTTTTAGAAAGAGAAAGGTATAACAAAATTATTCTGTAAGAGCGGCCAATCATTTAAAAGCCCTTCCACAATAACTGTGTGTATTAGTGGTTAAATGGGTAGAAATGATAACTTTTTCCTTATATTGTTCTCAAAGTGTATTAAATAATAGAAAAATAAAATGAATTTCTATTGAGTCGAACGAAAAGATGAAATAACTGTTGCTTAAGATAGGGGTAGAGATTTGGGTCATCTAAGTAGCGCTGGTGGGGATGCCTACTGCAGCGCTGCAGCTCCCATCAGTGCCTCGCCCTTATTCATTAGGATGGGTGCTCTGGCAAATGCCGAGACACGCGTCCATCAGACGATTTAGATGAATTTCGGTGATTATCCTTTCGTTAGGCCTTTATTTGGTTATATATTTATATGAATATATAACTCATATAAATACAAAACTCATATATATTATGTGTTTTGAATATTATTGTAATTTCGAGCGACAGAGAAATAACAGTTAATGAAAGGGAGGAAACAATTGTGGGAATCATTTGCGTCTCGTGAATAACGGCGCTCTAATGGTGTGCCCACACAGTTATAAATGGACAGACCTCAACTTTTCTTATCAAATGTAGAATTTGTTTTAGATTTGTTCCCGAATTCATGGATGAGATTTCGTGAGAAATGATTTTTCACTCTTTACGCTAATAAACTACTGAACTATATTTGAGTCTAAAAAAAGTTCTACCAAGGTATAATTTAAGCTTAATTATTGGAAGAAATGTTTGCCAAATGTTAGCCAAACCCAAACAAAAACAATCGATAATTATTTGTCGATTAAAAGTAAATAAAAAAATAAATCCCAATAAAAAGGATCGATCAAAATAAGGAATAGGAGTCTAATAATTAGCGCAAACACTAAGGAATAGCCGGAAATCAGCCAGTTTTTCTTCAATCAATTCAATAATCAAACCTATCATTAAATTTGAATCAATTTAAGGGAAGAAAGGAATGTGCTGTTCAGGAATATCCAACTCAATGGGAATAACTGTATAAATCAGTGGGAATTTTTTAGATTGGGTCAGTTTTCTGATACTATTTTTAATAGCAAGAGTAGTTTATTTTTGATGTCGAAGGTCTGGTCCTCCCTAAGCTCATCCCTGACTAGGAACTTCCTGCGCATCCCTACAGTGATTCCGATACTGAAATTGCGATATAAGTTACGAAACAATAGGGTTTGAAATGAAGTCAAATAAAATAATCGCTCGAAACGATTATTACACGACTGTTAGCACTGAGTTATATAACATATGTTATCAAATCGAGTGCATCGACAGGTTTTGTGGTGAGCCCTGCAAACGGGCCAACAACGTCAGTAGCTATTTCACGATTTTCCAATTTTCCAGGAGCACAGGTAGGCATTTACTACTAAATGTTCTATTGAAAGCTGGATCGTGACCAGGAAGATGATGGATGAAAAAGAGAGCTGCCAGCGCTACACTTCACTTGCTTAATGAAATACTGATAGATCAGATGCTGGCACTGACCTGGCTTACAGCGCACAACTGATAACCATTTCTGATTTGCCAAGGGGGTAACCAAGAATAACCAGTGAGAAAAATTGCTAAAATTCCTGATCAAACAGGAGCATTAGTCCACTAGAGATTAGATCAAGCACAATTATCAATAGATTAAATTATCCAGGAAATCAAATGATTTATTATATTGATATGAAACTTAAAAGGTGAAAATGTATATATATTGTTAATATATATAATAAATATATGGTTTGCTTTTCTAATTCAATGGCTATTCCTCCGAAAGACTAATCTGTTGACAAAGAACACCATAACTAACAGACAATAAACAATCTGAAAATTGCAAAATCAATTGTTCTTCAAAATGAACTGTCTTCAAATCAAAGCCAACATCTGTGAAAGGCTTTGCCTCCGATTTCTTCGGTTATAAAATAAAAACAAATTTTAAAGTTTTTTAAACCGTTTGAAAAGTTACCGATTATTTGACTTCTCAAACAAACCATATCTAAGGTGAAATAAAACTTAGTATCTAGGTCTCTGTGAAGCAGTCTTGCTAATCTATCAATGCGTATCGAAATGTGAAATTAAAATCAATGGTTTTTCTTATTATTGAGAAAAACTTGAGAAACAATTTT
>JAQGAR010000952.1:0-11257 GCA_034697865.1 Oribatida sp.
ACTCAGTGTTTACATCCGATTACACGGGTTCGCCGAATATAAAGCCGATTGGGACTCATATTTAATTTTAAATCTTGAAGTTATTGTTTTTATTGTCTGTTATTTAAGAGGGCTCGACATCAATAATAATTTCAAATGAATGATATTTAGGGTGCTATTATTGAGCCCTCACGTTATTGTCGACGGATAGCTCCGAATTAGGGTCCTTGGTCGACACTCACTCTCAGACTCATTCATTGTGTGACTCTTAACTAAATGTCGAGATTTATTTTATTCTTTGTATAGCCGTTGTTGTCCTCAACATATCATTGGAAACGGTTTAGCGCTGTTGGATACCACTGGACACCATCATCAATTAAACTTTGCCTAAATTATATGGGTTTGTTGCCAAGAGTTAGAAATTTGGCCTTGTTATAAATTTCTTATCAATGATAAATGCTTATTCTGCTAAACAGTACTTGTATAGAAGATTTCAAAGAAAACAGGTATAAATTGTATAATAGTTTAGTTTAAACTTTAGAGTCTAAACTTTAGACTTTAGAATTTCTAGGACAAATAAAAATTTAAGATGAGCCTGTTCAAATGTAATATGAAGTAGAGTATATTCTGAATTCTTTTATGAAAAGTTATACAAATGATGATTATTGAGCGGTCCCTTATTGTCGGCAAAAACATATTCAAAACAAATCCAAACTACTGTATTTTTCTGTGATTTGAATCTCTTTTGCCATCAATTAATTGCAATGAAATTCGTAAGTATTGATCCAATATTTTGAGTTCAATCACTTTATTTGTCATTTAATGTCTGTCCAACAGATAAGTCTTTCGGGAAATGCTAGTAAAGCGTGTAATGCAATCAAATTCAAGTCGAGTCTAGTTATGCTGGACTTTGCATTGGACACGACCACAACGATGCCATTCCTTCCTCTACCACTCGTCCATAGGTATGACCACTCACTACCATTAAAACATAGTAAATAACTCTTGGATTTGATTGATAGCAATCACTTGTCATCGCTTCCAAACTGGATGCCCAAAGACTTGAAAGAACCTCAACTCGAAAACGTACCAATCATTTGATTATTTATGAATTTTAGCCCTTATATCACTTAACAGGAACTGAAGGAGTGTTGCGGCCGAGTTTTCATTGACAGCGCCCCTGAGTTTTGTATCCCAGAAGTCAGTATCAATCGATTGTTTTAAATTTTGAGTCATTTTTCAAATGATTGTCTTAATCGCAGACTTCGACAATAAATCTAAAACATGTGGACGTCATCTTAATATCCAATTATCATCAAATGCTGGCACTCCCCTACATCACAGAGAGGACTGAGTTCAATGGTGTGATTTATGCCACCGAACCCACCCTTCAAATCGCCAAACAGTTTATGGACGAAATGATTAAATACATCGAAAGATCGCCGAAAGCAAGAGAGGCCACCGTTTGGAAGAAACCTAATGTCTATAAACACCTTCCCCTTCAATTCGTCTTCGATACGACACAGACTAGTAAACCATATCTGTGGCAACGGATCTATTCTACTAAAGAAATGAATAGCTGTCTCTCGAAGATCAAAGTCATTGGTTTTTCTGAACAAATTGTAATTCACTTTAATTATTGAATTGATTCTTGTATTAAAGGATTTGATTTTCAGGACATTTTCGGCTCACTTCAAGCCTCAGCTCTGAGCGCCGGCTATTGCATCGGTAGTTGTAATTGGATTATAACCAGTAATCACGAAAAGATTGTATATTTATCGAATTCCTCGACTCTTACGACACACCCGAAGCCTATGGATCACATACCCCTCCGAAACGCTGACGTTTTAATACTAAATAATTTGAGTCAAACCCCACACGTTAACCCCGATTCTATGTTAGGAGAGTTTTGTGTCAATATTGGTATTAATTTTCATTGAATTTCGATCACATTATTACCGATCTATCGATTTCAGGAAAGGCATTATCGATGGGCGGCAATGTATTAGTTCCATGCTATTCTTCCGGAGTTATATACGATCTATTAGAATGTCTGTCCGTTCATTTGGAGCAGAGCGGACACGTATCTGTGCCGATGTATTTTATATCCCCAGTGGCCGACCATTCATTGGCCTACTCTAACATATTGGCCGAATGGTTAACCAGCAGCAAACAGTCCCGGGTCTACATTCCTGAAGGTATTCGTCACTCATTCAGTCTATTTTTTGAAATGCAAATGTTTTGACTTGTAATTAGAGCCCTTCCCTCACGCATCGCTCGTAAGGGGCGGACGATTAAAGCACTTTTCGTGTATAAGTTTGGACACATTCAATACAGAATTCAAGACCCCATGCATTGTCTTCACCGGTCATCCATCCCTTCGTTATGGAGATGTCGTCCATTTGATCGAACTGTGGGGTCACTCATCTAATAATCTGATTGTATTCACAGGTATTTCCTTAAGGAGTAAAACGTTTTGAATGAAAAATTAAAATTTTATTTATTTGTTAAGAACCGGATTTTCCATATATGGAAGCGCTGTCTCCATACCAGCCCTTATTAATGCGTGTCGTTTATTGTCCGATTGATACGAGTCTTAACTTTTCTCAGGCAAACAAATTGCTCAAAGATTTAAAGCCGAAAAACTTAGTGATCCCTCACAGTTATACTACTCCGCCCCCACTCCTCAAGAATCGAACGGATTTAGTGATCGATTGCGAGGCAACGAATGTCTTCGCCTACAAAAGGAATTATGTCATAAAACTTCCGATAAAAAGAAAATTCGAACGAATCGATATCGACTCAGATGTCAGTCCCTCACAAATGTCTGTTGTTTTCATTAAATTAATTGTTTTGTCTGACAGTTGGCCTCAACTCTGCTTCCAGTGGAGGTGCGCTCAGGTGTTAGCATCTCAACAGTTACCGGTTCTTTGTTAGCAAAAGACAACAAATTCAAACTTCAATTACTGACCAAATCCCAAATGCATGAACTGAGTAGTGAATCGCCCACTCATACATTGCCGCCTCTCAACTACACCTGGGGTTCAATAGATTTACAGCTATTTATGTCCTTAATATCAAAGGCCGGAATCTATGACGCGGTCGTTGAACAGAACTCTAACGGATGTGTCGTTCAAATCGTAAGTTTTATTCGTTTTTTCCTCTAAACTTATCTCAAAATGTGTTTAAAAAAGTGTTTAATTTTTTTTACTTTTCATTAATATTTTTCTCATAATTCTATAAATCACTTCCCATTAGTTAGTATTCAGTTTCAAACTTATTAATGAAGAATTTGTTTTAACATTAAATGTCTTTGATCTCAAAGATTGGCATTTCATTAGTTTAGTGCTTTGACTCCACTCTTTACTTCCACTCTTTAAGAGCACAGCCTTTTTCCCTTGGCTTTATTTCGAAACATTGCACTCTTTCTCGATTCAACTCTTTTTTGGTCGAAAGATTCAAACAATTTTCTGTCTTTTTGTTTGAATTGAAATTTAATTAACATTTGAAACAAAAATCTAATAAAAGTTTTATCTTATGAAATGTGCAGCGCTCTCAGGGAACGGTCATTCAATTGGAGGAGAACTCCACTACAATAATGTGTGACTCGAACTCCAAAATACGAGTCCTCCTGAGAGACATCATCTCTGAGTGCCTCAAAAGGATTTAAACATTTTACTAATTAAGAAAGTGATCACAACTCGAGATAAAAGCAATATTTTGTGGTCAGCTCTCACGTCCTCTTATCTATATATTAATGACTGTCCAATATTTGGCACATTTATCGCTTATTGTCACGTATGGACTGTTCGCCACAACTCAACCGTTTATATTGAGGTGAAGTCAGAAGATAGCAGTAATAGTGTTGGTTATTGTCTGCACCCATACTATCAAAACCATTGCTCTCCTAAACAGCCCTAAAGATGAATGAAATATAGAAAGCGTTTGTGTGAGTGAGTGCTCGACATTCGAGATATGCCGGTCTTCTCATTCAGCTTTCAATGAATGTGACTTTGATTTGGTGCTGAGCTTAACCTTTAGTACGAAAAGCACACACAGAGTTAGCACTCATTCCAAGCGCACACACCTGTTCTCTGTTGAGTTCTGTGGAACACTTCAACTCTTTTTGCCCAAAATTTTAATAATAATGTTCTGCGAAACCAAAATCAGATGTATTTCTCTCTGAAAACTGGTCTTCAAATGTGATCTCAGAGAAATGTGTTTAAAACAAAGTGCGGACACATTTAGTATTAATTTAGTTTTGTGTAAATCCCAACCGTTTTGACGACAACACTATCCTATTCTAAAAAACTTGATATCTGTTCCGTTTGGGTGAGACATAAAATACTTATTTGTCGTACAGTCTTCTCTAGATATCTGTCCCTATTCTCTGTTCCGTTCCCCTAACAAAACATTGTGTTTACTTAGCGCTCGATTTGAGAGCATTTATTTTTTGAGTCAATGATATGTTTTCTGGGGGATAGACCTCACTCTTTGTATTGAATATTTTGAATACCATTAAAAGGAAAGCCATTTGTTCTTTATTTTTGTATTCAAATCATATAAGTTATGATATAATCTGTTAATAACTATAATACAAATACTTAACAATAAATCTGAAGAAAGTATTGCTCTGTAATTATGGGACGAATTTGTGTTTTTGCTATTGAAATGCTTTCGGCGATACAACAGCGCAAACATCTATTGGTCTGACAAAGCTGTGAGCGCTTCGGCTCTTAGAAAAGGATCTCCTCTTCGATGGGAGGCATTGGAGAAGTGAGGCATTCCTTTTTGCCAATTTGGCGATTCCTAATGTCTCGCAGGGCTTAACTTTGCTTTAGTTTTGAGGTATGTGTAGAATGCGATGAATGTGTGCAACACTTGTGTGTTGTCTCCAATCCAGTGGTCGTCCAACTGTTCCAATCATTTCATTTAAATTTTGAATAACTAATAGACTCTGACTTAAGCAGCGTTTGGTTGCAGTTATTTTTGCAAATT
This sequence comes from Oribatida sp., assembly GCA_034697865.1. Classification (NCBI taxonomy): domain Eukaryota; kingdom Metazoa; phylum Arthropoda; class Arachnida; order Sarcoptiformes; species Oribatida sp. The sequence goes on from JAQGAR010000952.1 coordinate 4,978, forward strand.
AAGGTGTGTTTGTCTGTTATGTTGAGGCACAGGCACTCACACCACCACCACTTGTAAGGTCTCACATCGAGACTAACTTTTATGTCTACAATATTTTTCATTTGGGAGTTGGCTTTTCCAATAAAATATGACCCAACCATAGATTGGATGCCATAATATTAGCCATGGCTGTGCACAATTACCGGCGCGCTCTGCCTCTGCTCTGTTCCAAACACTTGATTACAAGTGAAATGACCTTATTTTTAGACTGACTGACGTTTGCCGTAAGAGAATGTGTTATGATTTTGATAATACAATTTCGTAATATCCTTGAAGCCAAACCCCTTTTTCTCGAATAGTTATCGTCGCTCTTCGCTCAGGGATTCCTTTTGGCAATTCGTTTGTCAGAGTGTTTGTGCCGCTCATGCCTTCGCTCCTCTAATTCCAGGCAAACATTTAATATCTATTTGAAAGTCTTTTATTGCTCGGTTGTTAAATGCGGCTCAACATAGAAGTGGCACAACTCGTGTCCAAACGCACCGTCGCTTAACCTCTTCTGATATCTGCGCTCGTCTTCAAACGTCAGTGTCTTCTGAATCTATGGATTGAATCGATTGACTGCAAACCGATCGCAATAAACATTAAACTTATTTTTGGCTCTAAATCTGTTTGTCTTTAATAGTGTTCACACTTTAGTCGATCGTCTTTTAATTCATTTGAATGGTTTGCCATAAATGCGGGACAACTCAGTCCTCCGCTTATCTCATATGTTATTAATTTTTATTACCAAATGATTTGACTTAAAGTTTTTGACATTATTTTTGACGACTGATTCCAATCGAATCCAAATCTTTCAAATGAGAAGAGATTCAAAAGTTTATTGTAAGTAATCATTAATTTATTAACATTTCGTTTGAGATAAAACTTTTTGAGTCGAGATTTTTATATAATTCATATCAGAAGATTTTCGTTGCTTTTTATGGTCTCTCAGCTCAACATTTCTCTAAATTATTGCATTTTAAAGGAATTTTTATCACGAAAACCAACTGTCAGTTCTTTATTACTACTTCTCGACTCTTTTGATAAAATATTTCCTTTTTCTACAAAATTATCAGATTTTTCAAATTTGAAGTCTTTATAACATCTTTCGAGGGAAACATTTAATTCATTTTTGGTTTATATTCGAAAGGAATTCCAATTTTTCTTCATTTTTAGTTGTTTTCAGACAATGGTTATGTAAAAGAAAACACTTGAGTCAAGTATATAACAAATGAGGCTTTTATTCAGTCTTTACTTAACATTTTTTGCGGAATTTCATCGAAGAAGTGCTGGAAATAAGACGATTGTGTGCACCAAAACTCAATTCTTTGTTCGGTTGGACTCAGTTTCGAGTGTTTGGAATCAAAATTCAATGTATTTCTCACACGAACTCCAAATCCAATGACCGTTTCCTAAATGAAATTCATTCAATATTCTAGTCTTTCCCGAGAAAAGTGTGTTGAGATTCAAGACTTCACTATTCAATAGATGGGTTGCGAACACAGAATTCCCATTTCTGTCAATATTTGAGGCTTTTATTTAATTCACATAAAATTATATCTAATATTCTTTAAAAAAGCGAAGATTTTTTTTAAAGCCTAAAAATATTTTCCAAGTACTTAAAAGATTTATTTACTCTCTTAAAAGGACTTTACTCAGTCTGTCATCAATTATCTTCCAAAATCGGTCACACCTTTGAGAGAGAAAGTGCAGTAAAAATGACATTTTCTCTTACAATAAAGTCAAATATCGATTTTGTTTTTCGTTCAAATTTTTTTTTTACTAAATTCAAATGGATTCAAATCATCATGCTGATATAAAACAATATATTTATGAAATTGAAGTTCACTCAACTATTTTGTGATTTTTGCCCAAAATTTCTTTGAATCTTTAAGTCTAAGAATAATCAAATTGATTTTCACGGGTATGGCGTCATTTGGTACCGAAAGGTAATCAAGTTTAAAAAGATTGTGAGTCGAGTCGAATACTCTTTTTTTTTATGGTAAAACTTATCTCTTTATTTGTTTAAAATATTTTCTTTGCTTAACATTTGTTCGAAAGTTTTGATAAAATGCTGCAAAAAATATAATCAGATTTAAAATAAAAGACTTTAAAAGCAATTCTCGAAACTATGATTTCATGATTATAAATAACCCGAATATTTATTTTTCTTTGAAATTCCAAGTTATTATTATTTCAATAAAAATTCAAAATCGGATTCCTTTGTATGTTTGCATTGAATTTATTTTTCGTCAAACAATTTACTTTCGCTTCACTTTTACCAAAGAATTCAATTTTATTTTTGTGGTTAAGCTTAAGATCCATTGGACTCATCTTTTGATCGATGAATTCAGAATTCAGTTCACCCGAACATTAAATTCTGTGCCGTATTTTAAACTAATTATTTAACATTTACCCATTTTTGAGATAAGTGTATGAATTCCTCCACAAGACGTGAATTGCGATCAAATCGGATGTTATCCTTATATGACTGTTATCTGTATCGCCAAATATGAATATGTTTTAAACCCATACAAAGTCTGGTTTATCTAACGCTTAATATTTCACTGTTTTTATACCGAAACTACAAAAACTATTTGTTAGAAAAAATGCTTTGAAAAAGCTTTGTATCAGTTCTTATCAGTCATTTATAGACATTTACTTAATTACCAATTAGTTTGTATTTTGATTAGACCTCACGTTATATTTGCCTAAAAAAGCAATTACTCGATCAGAATGTCTGATTGATAGGCTTTCCTCCTCATTGAAAACAAGATATTTATTTAATCATTAATTCACATGAGTTTCTCATTGCAGTCGATATTTTGTTTCATTCATTCATTTCAAATGATTCATTTGTATTACATTTCTAATGATTCTCATTTATGTATGGAATATTTGAGCATGGTCATGGTGAATTATAATCATTCATTTCAAGAGCAATTCTGAGGTGAATTTTTGGAGGAAAAGTGAGCAAATAAGAGTCTTGGTTAAATTAATATTTATAATGAAAATTAAGAATTTTGCAAATTAAAATACATAATTTTTATGTTTCCTTGATAATTTTCCAAAATATATTTGAATATTATTTTTCATTAAATTGGGCTTTTTCCTCAACTTTTGCTCCTAGTTTTGGGATTTGTTGACTTTTTCAGAATAAGCATGCACAAATATAGAAATTCAATACTTAAGTTGTCCAGACATTTGGTAATCATATCTCGTTCTCAATGTGTTATTTGTTTATTTATTTCAAAACTGTTATCGAGAATATTGTTTCAGTTCTCGACTCCTTCAGACAGTTGTGGAAAAATAGTTACTCTTTAGAAATGTTTTGAATTTCATTCCAATAACTAAACATTTTTTCTCATAAAATTACACAAAAATCAATGTTTAATCTAAAAAAAGGATTTAATTTGAGGCTCACTTTGTTAATCATTTTGAGTGTTTTTCAATTTCATCGATTGATAAATAAATTCCGATTTATTGAAAAGTGTTTATATTTTGTGAGGAATTGCTCTTAAGTTTAGTATTTCTCAGTCAATAGTAATCAAAAATAAAGTAAAAGTACTAAAAGTTTTATGATTTTTTGGTTTATGAAGATTTGTGGAACCAATTCAAGGTTTTCCTATTTATCTCTTATATCGATGGATTTTAAAATCCAAACAACCGTGTCCAGGATCTTTCCTCAGTTATCTAACCTAGCAATGGCTCCTAAAGTATTTTACGCAAATTTCTCGACGATTTAAGTCGAGATAATAACTAAATTGAAAATAGATCTAAGGGCCGCCGCTCGGAGGGGAGGGCTTCTCAAGAATTTGAAGCCAGGCCCTGCCCTCTTGAATATTTCTCCTTAAATAATCTATTAAGAATTATTCGATGCATTAATTATTTTCTGGAATATTAATGTATTGGTTAAGAATTTTATGTTAAACTAATTTCCAGCAAAAGAAATGAAAAGTCAATAAATTTTATGGTTTAATATCTAATTAGCAATTATTTATAAGGATCGCACCTAAAGATCCAGTTCTAAAAGCAGTGGAAGTGTGAGAAAAATATAACATTGAATACCAGTCTCATTTTAGTAAACATTAAACTTATTTTTAATCGAAAATATTATATATTTTTTATATTTTTCACTTAAAACGAATATTCATTTTCTTGTTTTGATTACTGATTACTGATTGAAACTTTAAAAGCATTTTCAAGTTTTGTAAATATTATTAATTTTGCAGATTTTCTCATATAATTATGAATTTTGGATAAAAACTAACTCAAACAAAATCGTCGCTTCATTTACCTTAAACTCATCGATCAAGTCTTGAAAATATGAGAATAAACGCATTGTTCGATTTGGCGAATAATAGGAAAATGTATAATATTTTAATAATTTATTTAATCATCGGTTATGCAAATAGTTTGGACCATCAGAACGATGAGAGCCAAGAGTCACATTCTGAGACCAGTCATAAAACAGGTCGTTATCACAATCACCACAACCATAATCGTCATCATTTAAATCGACATAATGTTAGGGATCATTTTCCACAACGAGATAATAACGAGTCCATCAATGGTCAAACGGTGAGAAAAGTGCGTGATTTCGAGTCTAGTCCTTCAGCAAGATCGTTAGAAGACAATGCGGGTAGTCATCCAGGCAGAAATTGGAAGCACAAATTAGTGCCAATTAGTCCCTCATCACTTTTCAGCAACCAGTCCTCTAATCGAAGCTCACGAAAACGTAATAATTCTGTAAAACAGCCAAACATTATATTCATTCTGACTGACGATCAGGACATAGAATTAGGTGAGTGTTTGGGTCAGGCATTCATTTCTCCCATCAATTAAATACTTGATTAAGAAAATTCTCTTAAGTTCTGAAATCAATTTCTTATTTTATTAATCATTCGAAAGCATTTTAAGTCACTTTAAAGCACTTTATAATCAAATAACCAAAACTGTAAAACACATTAATCTTCGAAATGAGAAAAAATTTAAAGAAATACAAAAAAAACTTAAATATTAATATGTATTCAGAATAATATTGAATTAGTTGAATGAATTCATTATTTTTGTTGTTGTTTTGGGTAATACATAGTTGAAGACAGTATTTAAATTGATGGTATGGCTCACACATTTATAAAATGAACAAGAACAAAAGTTAATGTGTGATAATATTTGGAGTGATGCAGTCATTTATTTTGATAGATAATTCTTTAATTTTTTGGTACACTTTTTGTTTGTTGTGTGCCTTTAATCTGAATATTTATTTTTAATCAATCAAATTGTGTTCAAACCTATCATTAAGTGAACAGAATTTTATTCAAAACATTTTTTAGTTTAATTGGAAAAATAAAACTTCAAGTTCATTCGCTTCACTAAGTCAACCCTAGTTTTCAATCGATAAGTCAGATAATTAGCTTGGTAAACCAATTAATGGCGCTCGAATTTAGAATTTATCAAGTTTCAAATCATTGAAATCAAGAATTATCTCATTTGCTCTTAAATTTTGCCAAAAAACAATTCCCAGAAAAGAACAAAAATTCAAATTATTAATGAGTTTAACTAAAATTCTAACGAAAACTTAAATAGTTAACTATTCAAAGCCACAAACAGTTAATTAGCAAATAATTGAGTTTTTCCTAATTAAACAAATTGATTCATATCTTGGGATCGATGGAAGAGATAATGAAAGATAACTTTCATTAAATAAATTGATAAAAACAACTTTCAGTTATTTTAATTTAAAGCGATTTTATTATCAATAAAAATGATTTACTTCTTTATTATTCTTTAGACGAAATGTGAGTAATTTTTGTTTGAGTCTAAGTTTTAGATCTAATTCTGAGTTATTTTGTTTTGAATAAACAAAGATATTGTGAGAACTGCCAAACAAATCGCATAAATCCTTATTTTATTCTTTGGTTTTTTCCGTGAAATACGATTTCAAGACATAAATTAGACTTAAAAATAGTTTTTAAATTCAAGGCTCATTTCAAACAGGGGTGCTCACCATTCCCGACCTCAAGGGTTCCTCCAAAAAAATTTCAGTGGTTCCTGGAGTAGTTTTCACAAAAGTTCAAGGGGTTCCGTCAATCCAAGGTAGTTTTGGCCTATACCCACTTGAGCACCCCTGATTTGAAGGCAACGCCAAATTCTTGGCCTAAAACTTATCAATTTATTTACTAATTTAAAGGATCCATGAATTTTATGCCAAAAACATCGAAAATTCTGGGCGAAGAAGGCGTTCATTTCCCCAATGCAT